>JAJOOE010022929.1:0-19484 GCA_036250405.1 Solanum raphanifolium | reverse complement strand
ACAAAAAATTCCACTAATTCTTGAAGTGAATCTATCGTAAAAATACTATAAATCATGATAATTGACAACATAAAATATTTCAAAAATGTTGTATGTGGTAGTCTTATTATGCCTTAAATAGCATCAAAGAAAGTACAGGTTTGTGATAAAAAAACTTATTCCTTTATCCACGCAAATAATCGTTTCAAAAATTCGGTTATTAGCCCCAAAACATACTATTTATATTATTGGGCCCATACATAGCACGGGCAATATTATCTAGTAAATTAATAGAATTGAAAGCTGTCGGTGCTTCATGTCTTTAATTTGTTTAGTTTCTTTTTTTGGCACATGCAAAGGGTCCCAATTTCTCTTTCATTAATAATTTTCATTCATAATTATTGTCGGTGGATAAATACTATACTCTATAAAGTAGTAAGTATTATTTAACCATCACATTAATATATTCCAATAATTGACACCCTTTATCAACAGTAAACTTTCTCACTTTGAAGTAATATATTATAGTTAATTAATTACTCTCAAGTCTCATCATTTATGAAAGTAAATTGTTCTTAATCTTTTGATCCAATACATCACAACCTCTTAAAATTTCAGATATATATATTTATATTTATAATAATTAAAATATGATATATTTTATGTAACTACACAATGGACTACTACGAATAAATTTGAGATGGAAGTATCAACGAACACATTTTATCATATGCCTATTCAATAGAATACATATGATTTCAACTCATGTTCAAACTAGAATGAGTGCAATTGTACAAAATTTTGAGATTTCAACTCATGTTCAAACTCATACTAGATCTCAATGTGAAAGATTGGAAGCATTCTATATTATCTGGTTGGGATTTTTTTGTCAAAAAGTGAGACGTTTAATTAAAATATGAGTTTTTTTTCCATTCAGTATCTGGTATTCATATTGAAACCCGACTAAATTTGAATTTGTATAAAAAAATCCTACATTAGGGATAAAACGTTTCCTAACAAAGACAACTCTCTACTAAATTCGAATTTGTATCAAGAAG
Source organism: Solanum raphanifolium (assembly GCA_036250405.1). NCBI lineage: Eukaryota > Viridiplantae > Streptophyta > Magnoliopsida > Solanales > Solanaceae > Solanum > Solanum raphanifolium. The sequence goes on along the minus strand of JAJOOE010022929.1, from coordinate 18,447 downwards.
TCCCACATTAAGGATAAAATGTTTTTTAACAAAGACTACTCCGTATCCAAGGCCTAACAAAAGCGATTCCATAGATAAGAAAACTCAAACTCGAGACCTCTTGATTAAGAAAGAAATAATACTTAACACTAATGGAATATAGACAGTTATCTAGTGAACTTTTTTAATGTAAGTTTTACCATCAATTTGTTTAATAACTACCTTTCCGATGTAGTAGTATCTGTTTTGTGTTCCCCTTTGCTGCTGTTGTTATCATCTCTTGGTAATTATAAGCTGTCGGCCATGAGTGAGTAACAGTAACACTCCTTCTCTTCCTTAAATTACTCTCCTTCATCTCTCTTTCCTAACACCTTATAAATATCAAACCAAATCAAGATTTTCAACCCAAGATCTTTCTGCTGCCCCTTTTACCAAATTAGAAATGACCTTCAACCACTAATTTTCTGAAGCAACTTTCTTTTCTTATATACCCATCTTATAAAGGTACCATTTTTCCTTCTTTATATGTAAATCTCTCCTTTTTGGTAAAAATGTCATCTTTATTCTTGCTTTTGTTACTACAATGCTCAAACTTTTGTTTTGTTGTGTACTGTTTGATTTGAGATGTCCATATGAGATTGATCTACCAATTTGAATGTTTTTGATACTTTATGATGTGTTTTTCTTGTAATGTTGGTGATTGTTGTAATTCAAGATTTCAAGCCGTAGAAAAGGAAATATGTTTGTAATATTGTGTTGAGGTTTGTATATGTGGAGGTGAATTCAAGATCTAGAGTCAGTGGGTTCGGAATGAGTTTGATCTTATTATGTGTGTACATTTCTTTTTTTGTTTTGCTTATGTATACGTAGTTTGAGCCGAAAGGGATAGATTTTCAATTGAACCCATGGAATTTGCCTAGATCCGGTTCTGTGTATATGTAAAATGCTTAGAGATTGGAAACTAAGATATGGAAAGCATTTGCTGGAAAATGTTGTTTCTTGTTAGAGTTTTCTTTTGAAGTTGAGCAAGGAGACAAAAGAGACAAAACACTAGGTGATTTTTTCACATTTGTTCCAGTCTTGGGGGATAGAGTTACTTGATGCGTGTTGTTGATGGGAGGTGGAAAACAAAAACGACAATTGCAATCTTTTCACTTGTTTTATTAAAGAAAAAACAAATATAGGAATATCTACTGGATGTGTCTGTGGTGGATACCTTGTTCTAAAGCCTCACGGTAGCACCATAGAATTATGTTTTTCTGAATTTTGCATGCATTAGGTCATGCATCTGCTTTCGTTGCTTTGATAAACAACTTAGTTTTTTTCTCCTGACATTGTTTTGATCCTAGATTCTGATGTAGTTTTACCATGCTCAGTTTTTTAACCTAGTTTGCTGGACTTTTTTACATTACTATGTTTGATATTTCAATTTGTGTTTTCTCATAATGTTTAGGGACAGGAAAGATCCAATATTATGGCTGGGGGAAGTTACTCCCATTCTGGTGGGAGGAAATCATCTGATTTCTGTTCAAAACTCACTGTTGTGACTTTTCTTGGAATTTCTTGCGTTGGGATATGGATGTTGATATCATCATCATTCAGTATAACTCTTCAAAATTCAGAGATATCTTCGACGAATCTTTTGGGGCAGTATTCAGGCAGTACTGGTGATTTTCTAGTCAATGCAAAGAGAGGAGAAGATGAAACATTCCAGGGAGAAAAACGGTTCAGAAGGGGAAGGTCTTTAGAGGAGATTGGAGATGAAACGGGGCTGGATAGTTTCCAAAATGAGGAAAGGGAAGGAGAAAGCTCTAATTTAAGAAATGAAGAAGAAAATCAAGAAAATTCTGAATCCAGTTCATCAGGTGATGAATCTCAGTCTGGCGACGAGAGTTCAAATCGAGAGAGTGAGGAAGTAGATTCGAGAGAGAAAGACTCAACTTCAAGCGATGGCGAGTCAGATACTGGAGGTGAAGACTCAAATCCAGATGCTTCTGAGACAACAGAGAAAGCAAAGAAAGGAAAGACGGAGAATGAGGTTTTTCCAGCTGCTGATCAATCAGAGATTTTGAAAGAAGCTACAACACAAAATGGGCCATGGTCAACTCAGGCTTCTGAGTCTGAAAAGGAGAATGAGTCACAGGGTTCTTCATCATCTACGGATGACAAGAAGGGAGATAAGTGGAAGCTATGCAAAACTGATGCTGGACCAGATTATATTCCCTGTCTGGATAATGTGCAAGCTATAAGGAAGCTCCGACACACTAGCCACTATGAACATCGTGAAAGGCATTGCCCTGTTGAAGCTTCAACTTGCCTTGTTCCTCTGCCTTCAGGATACAAGAAGTCAATTGGATGGCCTAGGAGCAGGGATCAGGTATATGTCGTTTCTGCCTATCCATAGGGTTTGCTTCTGATTAGTAATTTGATAAGCCAAGCAACCTTGCATTTTTTTGGTTGAACAGATATGGTACTCTAATGTTCCTCATGGAAAGCTAGCCCAGGTCAAGGGGCACCAAAACTGGGTCAAAGTAACTGGAGAGTACCTTACTTTCCCCGGTGGAGGTACTCAGTTTAAGCAAGGTGCTCTTCATTACATTGATTTCCTCCAGAAGGCAAGTTTCTGCTTAAATTCCCATGCTACTTCATGCTATCTATAATTATTGTTTCGTAATCATGGTGTTTAATTTTTGCTCCATGCATCACAAATCGCTTAGTTTGTGGCTTTATGTTGAATTATATTGCAAAATGTATATCACCTTCTTTTAATACCAATTTACAGATTAAAGATAAAACAATTTGATTACGGTGATACTTCCACGGATTGCTAAACCCAATTATGTATTCTCTGATTTTACATGGGTACTAGGTGGCGTTATCTATCAACTTAACTTGAATAGTGCTTTCAAGATTTTGATTTGTTCTGTGTATAAGGCCTTAGAAAATAAGCTTCTGGAGACTTCAGAGCAATTTGGAGCAGCTTCCTTTCACAATGTCTAACGTGTTCTGTATATCAGTGATCAGTCAAGTGGCTTGAAATTTGTCACCACATATTTCATTCTGAAGATTTATGTACATTGTACCTCTTCTCATTTTATGGTTTGCTGATATGGCTTGCCATGCAGACCCTGCCTCAAATTTCATGGGGCAAACAAACACGTGTTATTTTGGATGTTGGTTGTGGAGTGGCCAGCTTTGGAGGATACCTCTTTGAAAGAGATGTACTAGCAATGTCACTTGCCCCCAAGGATGAGCACGAAGCCCAAGTGCAATTTGCACTTGAAAGGGGTATCCCTGCTATATCAGCTGTTATGGGAACTAAAAGACTACCATTCCCTGGTAAAGTGTTTGATGCTGTCCATTGTGCACGGTGTAGAGTTCCATGGCATATTGAAGGTGAATTAAGATCTCTCTCTTTACAAGTTTTGATTTGTTTGGGAATGTCAGCCGATGGTAAACTTCCTAGTGTATTGCAGGTGGCAAACTTCTCCTAGAATTGAATCGTGTCTTGCGGCCCGGTGGTCACTTCATTTGGTCTGCGACACCAGTCTATCGGAAGGATGAGGAAAATGTTGGAATTTGGGAAGGTAATTGTGGCTCTACCTAGTTTACGTTTCTCTTTTGCAAATGAAGTCATAAACTGATGGCCTCTCTTGATTGTCTTGCAGCCATGTCTGAACTAACTAAGTCAATGTGCTGGGAACTATTGGAAATTAATGAAGATAAACTAAATGAAGTAGGTGTAGCTATATTCAGAAAGCCAACTACAAATGATTGCTACCAGAGTAGAACACAAAATGACCCACCTATGTGTGAAGAAGCTGATGATCCAGATGCTGCCTGGTACGTATCTTTAATTTACTCGAGAATGGGCTTCTCTTAGCTAGTACAGTTTCTCAGCACAGTGCTGTATAACATTCGTAAATCCAAATAGTCTACTTGGAGACACAAGCGTATCAAGCTATAGAAATATGCAATTAGGAAAAAATACAAATTTACATGTCTACGTTTCATAATACATTAACCAAAAGTAATATCTTGAGCATGTTTACCTGGTTTTGATTTCAGAAATCACTTCTAAGGCCTGTGCTATCTAAATCAATTTGGATTAGAATGTCATACCAGATTAAATGTATCCATTTTAAGCTGAAATAATACTATGATAAAAAAAATTAGCTATCTGTCAAAATTCAATGTTCTTGGGGAGATGCCTGAGTCCTTTGATTATCAAAAGCATTTCTGCCCCCTGAGTTGAGAAGGCATGCAAGAAATTGTTATGCCCACTTAGCCACTAAATGACAGTATGGTGTTTGACTGTGTAAAGATATCCAGAAGACTTACATTTTATTGTGATCCTATTGCTTATTGTTTACTGGGTCTAAGCTTACACCTATCAGTATGTGTGTCAACACTCTGACTGATCTGAAAAAGATAAAGGGGATAACAAAACAACAGCAACAATAACAATAAACATACTGGGTGTGATCCCACAAGTGGGCCTGGTGAGGGTAGGATGTATGCTGACATTACCCCTAACTTTGTGGGGGGTAGGGAGGCTGTTTGTGATAAACCAACAACATCCCCAGTGTAATCCACAGGTGGGGTCTAGGGAGGGTAGGATGTATGCAAACTTTACCTCTACCTTTGTGGGGTAGAGAGGTTGTTTCCGATAGACCCTCGGCTAAAAGAAAAGGGGATAATGGCTATGTTCATTTCGTCACATCATATCTTCCATTATTCATCTCCTGAACATTCGACTTGACAACAATTCTAACTCGTTATTTTTCTCAATTCAGGAATATAACACTTCAGGCATGTTTGCACAAAGCTCCAGCAGATGCATCTGCACGTGGAGCAAAGTGGCCAGCAAAATGGCCTTTGAGGTCGGAGAAGCTTCCTTATTGGTTGAAAAGTTCTCAAGTTGGAGTTTATGGAAAAGCAGCCCCAGAAGACTTTGCTGCAGACTATGATCATTGGAAACATGTTGTGTCAAAATCATATTTAAATGATCTTGGCATTAGCTGGTCTTCAGTAAGGAATGTCATGGATATGAAAGCTATTTATGGAGGGTAAGTTTTTATTACTAGTTATTTTCCTCATTATATCTTAGCTACTCATTCTCATTCTCTCTGTGATCATTGCCTTCTTTGAAGAGTAAACCAATAAATTCACAAAAAATCTTTAGCAATATTTCGAGTGATTTGATGCAATTAATTGATGATTGCTAGGTGAAGGTTCATCGGCATGATTTTTGAAATAACACATCTAACTCAATTACATGTTTTTTTTTGTGTGTTCCAAAGAAAATTGTCTCAAAAGACTTGCAATCTTTCAGAATCAATATGAGCTTAACTATGAACAGAATACAAAATGATCCATATAGCCTATAGGCAATATATACCAACTAATTGGAACTACACTTGCATTAAATCCTTTTTTTGTTAGGGGTCCTTTTATTCTCCTTAGATCCGTACGTCCATGTAGGGATAGTGTGTGATTTAGATAAACTTTATAGACAGAACCCCTAATTTGTCTTAGGATTAAAGTGTAATTGATTGGTTGATTGGTATCAGTTCATATTAGGTGCACGTATTACAGACATTTATACTGACTCCACCTGTTTTGGTCATTTCGTAGTACTTATTGTCATCTTTCTATCACAAGTAACAAGTTCATGCTCTTGATTAATATCTTTTCTCTTTATGATACAGATTTGCTGCAGCACTGAAAGACTTGAAAGTCTGGGTTATGAATGTAGTTCCAATTGACTCACCCGACACACTTCCAATTATATATGACCGTGGCTTGTTTGGCATTTACCACGACTGGTGTGAATCCTTCAGCACATACCCCAGATCTTATGATCTTCTTCATGCAGATCATCTTTTCTCCGATATCAAGAAAAGGTTAATCCTACTGCACCCCTTATGTTAGCTTACTGGCAACAAAATTTTGCTTAGTTATGTAACTCGTGATCCTATTTTTGCCAACAGGTGCACGATAGAATCAGTATTTGCAGAAGTTGACAGGATTCTGAGGCCAGAAGGGAAGTTGATCGTGCGCGACAATGCTGAAACTATTCTTGAAATAGAGAATATGGCTAGGTCAGTAAAATGGAAAGTGAAAATGTCTTACTCAAAGGACGGTGAAGGATTACTATTTGTTCAAAAATCATTTTGGCGTCCAAATCAAGAACAGATAGTCAAGTCAGCCATTGCATAAGCAGAGGAGAAAATTTTCCACAATTAGATACAAATCTGATGTTCTTTTTATAGTTTAGTTCACTTCCACTAAATTACTAGAGAATACCATCATGATATAGCAATCATACGGTATGTATGATTTATTGTTTTATGTACTGAGTTTTCATCATGTTGGCCATTCTCTGTATAATTATCTCAACTTTGTGTTTCGTCAAATGGAAAAAGTATACAGTACTGCATTTTGTGAACTCCAACAGCCCAGTACATGTTATGTTTCTTGTGTCATGTCAATGCAGCTATTAGAAAGAAGTTGAAACTATAGCATGAGAAGTGTTAACACTATGTCAAAGGTGCTACATTTGCAATGTCATCATACAATAGTTCTGTATAACATAGTTATAATCCTATTTATTTCATCATTTACATTGCCTTAACTTCTGTAATGTAGATAAGTTTGCTTTTCAGTAAGAAAAGGAAAAGAAAGTAGAGTCATGTTATCAGTTGCAGAGTTTGGGTTTGAGGAAAAGAAAATGGTCACTAACTTCATATTGTTGTGTTATTGTTTTGGTTGCCTGTTTCTAAGGATTATGACATATATATTGGGTCTGTTATCCTAGGAAATGGGTGATTGATGAGTGTGTCACTCAGTATTGGTGCGGGTGAATGAAGTAGAGGCTCGCATTTAGAGTCTTGGTGTGATAGGAAGGTGCTATCAAAACTTAAAAGCAACTTCTACGGTGTAGTGGTTAAACCAACTATTATGTATGAAGAGGAGTGTTGACTAGTGAAGAACTCTCATGATCAAAAAATAAAAGTTGCCGAAATGAGGATGTTGCGATGGATGTGTGGCATACTAAGAGAGATAGGATTAGGAATGTCGAATATTCGGGACAAGATGAAAGTGACTTCGGTTAAGGACAAGATGCGAGAAGCAAAATTGAGATGATTCGGATGTGAAGAAGAGATGCACGGTTTCCCTAGTGCAGTCTACAAAGGTATGAGAGGTTGACTATGTATACTTTCAGAAGAGATAGGCCAAAGAAATATTAGAGAGATGTGATTAGACAAGATTTGATGTAGTACCGAGGACATAACCTCATATAGGAAATTGTGAAATTCAATATAGTATGGGACTGAGGAATGATAATATTGGTGGCTTTTGCCAAATCAGACTCGAACCAATGCCTAATATACAAAGAAAGGGAAAAATAATTTACAGTTAGTAGTTAATACCAAACTCTTAAACATTTTTTATGTGAACTTTATAACATAAAAAGAGTTGGATAATTAAAAAGTAGCAAAGGGGAAACATGCGCAGCCATTATTATTATCTTAATATCTCATTTGAATCTTTTGATGATCCAAATTTGTCAATGAACATAGACCACAATTGTGGCTTTCAATTTTGGCCCACCACTTGGGGATAGGTTCAAACTTCCACCTCCTTCCAATTCACTTGTCTAGAAAAAGGCCTCTCAATTATTTAACTCCATACAAATACCCTGCTTCCGTGGAGGCGAATTCAGAATTTAAATTTTTTATTTTTAACCTGTATAGAGAAATGAAGATAATAAAGAACAAGAACTATGATGCATTAGGAGTGATTAAAAAATGATTGGATTTCACAATTTGAAAAATGATGAGAATTTGTATTCCTAATGACACTGCTAAAGTAAGAGGGACTGAAAAAAAGAAACACATTCTATTGCTTTATGGAAATAGATAACTATGCTTCAATACAAAGGAGCTATAGCCAGGAACCCTGTTTACAATTATTTAATTCTTCTGTCCCGATTTATACGACACACTTATAAGTTTTAGTTAATTAAAAATATATGATACTTTTTATGGAGTAGTTAAAAATAATTTAAGGGTGTATTTGGTACGAAGGAGGATTAAGTGGTTTTCGAATTTGGTTCGTATTAATGAAAAAAAAACATTGTCCTAAATGCATTTGTATATAATCTAGATAAACACTAAGAGTTCGAGATGGGATAGAGGCCGGGGTAGGGGTGTGGGGTGGTGGCCGGTGGGAATAAGGGCCATGGGAGAGGAGTGTGTTGATGAGATGTCATATGCTACTTGTGGAACTTGTGTTTTCTATTTCTATTAGAAAAATTATTTTTCTTATTTTAATAATTTTATTTCCTAGTGAAAATGTTTCCAAATAATTTTGACCAATATATCAATAACTTATTTTAAACCACAAATTTCAAAATACTTTTTCTCTTTTTCAAATTCTGTATTCAATTAAAACACATCACATAAATCAAAACAGCTAGATATTATATTATGTATTGCTTCAACAAAAAGAAGCTTGTCCTATGATGAAAGCAAAGAGTTACATAATTTTTTAATAATTTAGACAAATATATAGAAGCTGCCCTATGCACAAACAAAGGGTTGCTCTAATTATTAACTTCAAGTATATGATTGAACCGCACGTACACTACCGACTGTCATTATCTCTAAATGCTTGTTTAACAATTCCCTTTTGTTGTCTACAAAAGTGTTTGCTTAATACTTCTTTTTGGGATTTAATTTCTTCAATAATTGTTACCCTTTTTCTTATATGGAATTATGTATGTCTTCATAGCTATACTTTTTTATATATATAATTTTAAATGCACACGTCTCATGTTTCCATGATTAATATTGATGAATCTACACTAATGTTTAGTTGATCATGAGCTCATATAATTTGCACCTAGGAATTCATTATCTATTAGATATACATTGAGAAAAAATAACCTTATATATATAGTGTGATGTGATTTTTTGGTGACAGAAATTCAGATGAACCCTTCTGGTCCTCTATCTCGCCCTCCGAACCTCACACCTATTGTATTTGTTTTGTATTAGACTCAAAAGGTGCAATGGAATTTTGAAAACATAAATTAATGAATTCCGTCATGAAACCATCACAATTTTGTAACGTATTTATCCATCACAATTTTGTATTTTTCTTGCAGTATCAGATATTCGTATTATATTCCATCACTACAACAAAAAATTTTAAGCGGTAATAAATATGCACATTAATAAAGAGTGTTAAAATATTTACCGACATTAGTTAGTTTTCATTAGTTCCAATATCGCTATAAACTTTAATGATATTTACAAAGAGTACTGCTCATTACCACTAAATTTATATCTTTAGCTACATATATTAAGCTATTACTACTAATTAGTTGTGGATAAAGATCATGGCTAATTTTGATTTACTCATTAGTGTATTTTAAAAATTCACAAGAAACATTGAAGCAACCATATGCATGTCATACTCATTTAACAGAGTTGGACCAAACAAATTAAAATGCTGAATATTCATTTGATTTAGTATTATTATTTTATTATTATCTTATAAGTGGGCAGTGGCTATACTGATTGTTTTATTTTACTTTAGATAGGCTGACAACAAAGATTTGTTCCCTCATTGTCCCCTAATATTATAAAACATTATTTTAGGACCACAATAACAAAACAACATTCCATAACTTCCTCTTTAAACTATACTCTATATCTTTATGTGCTCTTTTTTTCTACTTTATATTAAAAAATATTATTATATAGTAACAATAACATTAGCTGCAGAAACATTGTTGAATTCTTAAATTAAATGTTGTCTGCCATTGACTTAACTTTACTGTAACAAACAAGTTGGCAAACTTCTCACATTCCTCAACATGTCTCTTATCACAAACCATCAAAAACCCAATGTAAACCTCAACTCTTTACAAATCTTGAATCAACAGTCTTTGTCTCTCTACATACACAAACCAAAAAAAAAAAAACTAATCTTGAATTTTCATTATGTTAGGTTCTTGGAAGCATTGTCTGATTTTTATTCTGTTTTTTAGCATTGTTGTTTCAGAAGGATCAAGATTGCCTAAGGCTTCTACTACTTGGGAACAAATGTTGCCTAAGAAATTGCCTTCCCCTTCTTCAGCACCATCTAAAGGCACAAACTCTGTCACTACTTCTTCTACAACAACGAAAATAAATCGAAAACTGTCTTCTGATGATGGGAGAGTGTAAGAATTGGAGTAGCATTAGATCAAATTGAACATGTATACATATGAAAATTGATAAAAAGTTGCTCGTTTTGACGGAGAAGTTCATGTCAATTTGTGTAACTTTTAGAGAGATATAATTGATTCTGCTTGAAGATCATCGAAAGCTAAAGAGTTTATGAATGTCTTTGTAAAGAATTTGAGGCTAACTCAGATATGGAGAGTTTGGCTTGTGATGATGTTGAAGCATATTGTCTATAGATTATATGATGAACATAACAAATTACAGAGTAAATTAGTTTTGCAGATATCATGTAATAAAACATTTTTGTCTTGTTCATTAATGAAATTCAAAGATAAATTTTTGTCTTGTTCACTTTACTCTCTTCTAAGTCTTGTAGACTTAAATTATCATTGATTTGGCACAACGTAACTTTAATATCCTTCACTGATTGTTCTTTTAACTTTAATTTGATGAATTTATATGTACACCATGAATTCAATATTGATGTTACTATTAATATATTGGAATGTGTATATATTAAAAGAAATAAGTCAATTAAGATATGTTGTATTGGCTAAAATTATTTGCAGCACTTCGATTCAAGTTTCCGTTGTAGGATTGAGTGAGGTGACTAGTCCTCCGTTAAATATTTGTGAGGATCCTTTTATTTTTGGGCAACATTCAAAGCACACTACTATAGGTGCTAATTACTCAACACATTGATAGTTTTAATAATTATATATTTTGTCCGAATCACTTTTAGATGTACTGTATTTGCCTCTAGATACAGTGTATTTGCCTCTAGATACACCATATCTAGCGAATGTATCTCGCTAGCCTCTCTCCTTACCCGTTCCTCTACTTCTCCGTATTTGTGTTTCACAATTTCATGTATTTGTGTATAGAGTATTAAATGCGGGCTAATTTCAAATATATACAATAAAGTAATTGGTTTACAACAAATATATAACCATGTTTTTATTACAAAAAACATAGCCAAAAGTCATAGGAAGTATACTCTTACTATACAATATAGTTTGTTAAAAATCATAAAAAGTATACATTGACTATACAATATAACTTACTTATACATGAGTTATACACTGACTAAACATTACAATACACTCAAAAAGTTGAATACAGCTTAACTATACATGAAATATACGTTGATTATACATGAAATATACACAGACAAAATCAATCTCGATCAACTCTAAATCACCTCTAAATAGTCCCAAAATTTAGACATCAAATCCTCTTAATATTTTGTATCTTTTGATATATAATTTGCTCAAAACGATTCATATCGATACATTGATTTTTTTTTTATTTAAAAAATAGCCGAAGAAGAAAAAGAATGAGGAAGCAGAACAACAAGAAGAAAAAGAATGAAGACGAAGAAGCAGCAACAACCATTAATAGCAGAGTTGACAGGACAGAGACATTCAGTCGCGGAGCCACCTTATAGTCTGGGGTTCATTCGAATCCTTTTCGGCGGAAAATTATATTATTTATAGATGGTTAAAATAATTATTTAGGTATATATATATATAAGATGTCGAATTCCCTTTGGCTACTTCATGTATCTATTTCTTTAGATTTTGAACCCCGTTATTGAAAATTCTAAAAAATAATGTTTAAACCAAAATAACGGCTAGTGTGATGTTTAAACCAAAATAGCGGGGAAAAAGATGTTCCTTTTAGCAAGGGATTTGGTCTCTCTAGCTAAATTCATTGGAGAATAATGTCTCATCCTTGCTAAAGATTAGCAAGACTTTTTGAACGTAGACACAATTTACAGAGGCTACTAGAAGAGAAGAAAGAAGAATTTCATTTATGAGCTCAAAGGGCTAATTTGTACAATGATAGGAACATGTATTTATAGTTGTTTCTGTAACTAACTATTGGGAGAATTAGTTATAACAACTTTTAAGAGAAAAGACTATACTACCCTTAATCATCCTAACCACCTTTTAACTACTTAGCAACCAACTACTCTGATGAAGTCTCATTACTCCCCTTCAAGCTAGGAGGGGCAAAAATGTTCAACACTCCTAGCTTGGATAACAAATACTCATGTTGACTTTTGGACAACCCCTTTGTCAAAATATCTGCTGGTTGTTCTTGTGTTGGTATATAATTCACTTTGATTGAACCTTGTTGTATCCTTTCCCTTATGAAGTGACAATCTATTTCTGTATGTTTTGTTCTCTCATGATAGATTGGATTTGCAGCTATTTGTATTGCTGTTTTACTGTCACTGTATACTTGTATTGGCAGCTACACTTCAACTCCTACTTCCTTTAACATCCCAAGTAACCATACTAACTCTGACACAGTAGATGCAAGGCTTCTGTACTTAGCTTCAGCTGAACTTTTGGAGACTGTGGCTTGCTTCTTTGTTTTCCATGACACTAAAGAGTTGCCTATCTTGATCATGTAGCCTGTAACAGACCTCCTGGTAAGTGGACAAGAGGCCCAGTCTGCATCACAACTTGCAGTAACCAATTCATTTGAAGAACTAGTCAATAGCAGACCATGTCCAAGCTGTTTCTTGAGATATCTCACCACTCTTAAAGTTGCATCCATATGTGACTTCTTTGGCTGCTGTAGGAACTGACTTAGAGTCTGAGCGCTAAATGATATATCTTGCCTTGTCATGTTAAGGTACAACAGTTTCCCAATTAGCTTTTGATATGATGTTGGATCCACTAACTGGTCTTCAGAATTCTTCTCGTCCCTTATTTGCTCATCATACTGTTTTGATGTTAGCTTGACATTAACATCAATGAGAGTTCCTGCAGGCTTTGCTGCTGACATTCCTACTTCAGCTATAAGCTCCAATATATACTTTCTTTGATGCATAAGTATGCCTTGTTCTATCCTAGTGAACTCAATGCCTAGAAAATACTTTAGTTCACCTAGATCCTTCATTTTGAAACACTTTTGTAAAGCTTGCTTTGTCTCTTCAATAAATTTAAGACTGCTTCCAGTAACTAACATATCATCTACATACGCAAGTACAATGACTATACCAGCTTCTGAATCTTGAATAAACAAAGAATAGTCATACTGACTTTGTCTGAATTTGAGAGCAATAAGAGCTTCAGTCAGCTTGTGAGTCAATTGTCTTGGTGCTTGTTTGAGACCATATATTGACTTTGTCAGTCTACAAACCTTCTCCCCTTGACTGACAAAACCTTAAGGGAGCTGCATATAAATTTCATCCTCTAAATCACCTTGAAGAAAAGCATTAAAGACATCCATCTGATGAATATGCCATTTTCTTGATGCTGCAAGAGAGACTATAGATCTCACTGTTACCATCTTAACCACAGGTGAGAAAGTCTCCTTGTAATCTATGCCTTCTTGTTGACTGTAGCCTTTAGCCACCAACCTTGCCTTATATCTCTCTATTTCACCAGTAGCCTTATACTTAATCTTATATACCCATCTGCAACCTATAGGTTTCTTTCCTTGTGGAAGATCAGTAACCACCCATGTATTGTTGCTTTCTAATGCCTGAATTTCCAATTGCATAGCATCTATCCACCTTTGATCTGTCACAATTTCAAAATATGTACTAGGTTCCTTCAGTGAGGAAGAAGCAGCAATATAACATTGATAAGAGGATGAGAGATGGTTATAGCTCACATAATTTCCCATAGGATACTTCACTGCCTTTTGTGTAACAAAATATGTCATCCAAGCAGGAGACTGCTTAGTTCTAGTGGACCTTCTGATATCAGTTGATATAACAACCAGTTGACCCTCTTGACTAGAATCCATAAGAGTGTCAGTATCAGAAGAAGAACTACCTGAGCTTGTTTCTGCTAAAGGATCACATACTGCAGTCATGTTATCATCTGAAATCTCAGGCATATGTTGGACATGTTCTTGATCTCCAAGTTGTTCAAGCTTCTGATTTACAAGGCCAAGTTCAGGACCTTCATGCTCAGGATTATAAGATACATAAGCTGGCTAAGACAACTCTTGAAAATTTATATCTGAACCTCCTTGTAATATATCTGTAAATAACGGGTGTCTTCCAGAGTGTTTGTTATGTGCAAAAGGAAACATGTCCTCCCTAAACATAACATCTCTGCTTACAAAAAATACTTTGGTGGTAAGATCCAGAAGAATGTACCCTTTTTGTGTTGCTAAATACCCCATATGAATAGCTAACCTGGCTCTAGGCATTAGTTTATCATGTTCAGTAAGACTTTTGGCAAAGCATAAACAACCAATAGTCTTAAAATGGGACAGTAATGGTTTGCTACCATATAATCTCTCATAGGGAGTTTGAAAATCAAGTACACTGCTAGGGAGTCTGTTGATAAAGTAGGTTGCTGCTAATACACAATGCCCCCAGTACTTGATAGGAATTTTTTCTTGAAATCTGAGTGCTCTTGTAACTTCAAGTAGATGTCTGTGTTTTCTTTCAGCCACCCCATTCTGTTGGGGTGTATATGGACAAGATCTCTGACGTATAATACTTAACTTTTGAAACATGCTTTCACAAATAGAGTTTACAAACTCAATGCCATTATCAGACCTTATTATCTTAACCGTCTTGGCAAATTGATTATGAACATATTGCACAAACATTTGTAAGGAGGCACGAACATCATATTTATGTTTAAGAAGAAACAACCAAGTCATTCTTGAGAAGTCATCCACTATAGTAAGAAAATACTTGTTTCCATCAAAAGTAGCTGTATTATATGGACCCCAATGGTCTACATGAATCAACTCAAAACAGTCACAACTCTTTATACTGCTAGTAGGAAAACTAAGTCTAGTTTGCTTGGTATAATGACAAACTAAACACTTAGACACCTTACACTGACTTTCTTTATTCATAGAAAACATTCTAGCAAGAAGAGACATGTCCTAGCCTTTGATGCCACAACTCCATATTTGTAGAAACTTGAGACACATTTAAAGCTATATCCTTTTGATTACTGACATGCTTTTGAGTATACAGACAACCTGTTTCTTCACCAATTTGCTTCACCTTTCCACTGTAAAGCTCCTGGAAAACACAACAGTTAGGGAAGAAAGTAACTAAGCAGTCTAACTCATTTGTTAATTTGCTGACAAACATCAAATTGTACTGGAAGTCAGGTAGATACAACACATTGGAAATAATACCATTATCTCCTAATGCACATGAGCCTACATGTGTCACTTGAGTACTGTCTCCATTAGGTAAGTACACAACCTTGGGAACCTCTAATTTCGAAACAGTGCCTTTGATAAATATATCTAATTCGGATACCATATGGTTGGTAGCACCAGTCTCTACAATCCACACTCTGTTAATACCAGGAACATGTAATGATTTACCTGCAGTGTGAGCAGCAGCAGGTGTAGCATTACAATCCAATGAGGCAATGTCTGTCTTGTGCTGAAAATCTTTGAGAATGTGATTATATTGATCCTTTGTGAAAGTGCAACCCTTCAACAGCTGATTCACCTACAGTTCAGCTTGACTTATTAACTTAGAAGAATTGGAAGGACCTAGTAAACCATGATCACTTTGAGAGCTATCAGTTTTTCCCCCCATCCTGGTACCTGCACATTAGTATTCATACCATAGGAGAAGTGAACCTGATTAGGATTGACATCTGATGCAGTACGTTGTGGCTTCCTTTTGACTTGAAGTCAGGTGGATACCCTACAATCTTGTAGCAATACTCCTTGCTATGACCTTTACACTTACAAAATTCATAAATCAAGACTGAGTTCCTCTTGAATCTCTGATTTACACCTGAGGTAGATGCAGATTTAGAATACATAGCCACAGAGTCAGCACTAACTATGCTCATCCCATGCTGTTGTTGTGAGATATCATTGCCTTTTGGCTTTCATCTCCCACTATTATAGCATAAGCATGATTAATAGTAGGTAGAGGATTTAGCATCGGAATCTGACTTATGTCCTGTTGATATGACTCATTTAACCCCATCAAAAATTGATACAACTTCTGCCTATTCATGTGAGCTACAAATCCTTTTGATTTATCACAGTTGCAACAAGGTGCAGACACTAAAAGTTCAGACTCATCCCACAAAGTTTTAAGTCTTGTATAATACTCATAAACTGAATTAGTACCTTGTTGCAATGTTACAATGTCTTTGTGAAGACTATATATTCTAGAGCCATCTACTCTATCAAATCTCTCTTTCAAGTCATTCCAAACTTGCAAAGCACTCGAAGCAAGAGCAACACCACTAAGAAGACTCTTAGATACTGATTTCATTAACCAAGACAATACAATGGCATTTACCCTATTCCATTGCCCCCACAGTTCTTCACCATAAACTTCATTCCTACAGGATCCATCCACCAATCCTATCTTATTTCTTCCCAATAGAGCTAGTGTAATAGATCGACTCCACAATGTGTAATTCTCAATGCCAAGTAATTGAAAAGAGATAAGGCTAACACCACTCACATCAGTAGGACTAAGAAACAGAGGATGGTTATAGTCAATACCTTGAGATGATGAGACTGTATTAGAAGGCAAAGTGAAGGAACTAGCAATTTCTCCATTGTTGATACCTCGATCTAGTTCTTCATCTACTCGATCTGGAGACATAGTAATCAAACTTGTTGCGGAATAAGAATCAAACTCAGTTAATAACAATTGTGAACTCCAATCTGCAGATCAACTGAGAATCTAATGAATCTGTGAATCGACAAAAACAATTCTCTGATTCTTCAACCTAAATTGCCTATCACAGTTCGTCACTGTGTATGGCTCTGATACCATGAACATAGACACAATTTACAGAGGCTACTAGAAGAGAAGAAAGAAGAATTTCATTTATGAGCTCAAAGGGCTAATTTGTACAATGATAGGAACATGTATTTATAGTTGTGTCTGTAACTAACTATTGGGAGAATTAGTTATAACAACTTTTAAGAGAAAAGACTATACTACCCTTAATCATCTTAACCACCTTTTAACTACTTAACAACCAACTACTCTGATGAAGTCTCATTACTTTTGCACCTCGTTAATTTTGAACCAGTGAGTAATATAAGTCTCATTTAGAGAGGATTAGTTCATCACATATTCATAATTTTCTAGCTAGTTTCATCAGCCTTTTTTTCTTTATGAATCGGAGCAATAAAGAGTTGAATCTCAGTGGATCATGACACCAGTCATCTAAAAGAATATACAATAATAATTCTATTTCAGCTTTATGTCGAGTAAGTTTTCTGTGTTGTATAAAATGCATCAAATGTAATTCAATTGCCGCTAAAAGATAAACTATGTCAATAAATGTCTCTTTGTTGTAGTGTATCATGTTCTTTATTTGTTACTCCTTCCTCGTTTGACACTTATTTATCAATCTGTTAAATTAAATGATTATTCTATATCTCATAATGAATTTCTTTTATAATTACACAATTTATATTTAAGATCATAAATTTCAAAAGCCTTATAGATATACAAATGTAATGGCATATTTAAAGACAATATTTTTTTTAATTTCTTAAATTAAACTTTGTTATCTAGTCAAACTATGCCAAACAAAATAGAAACGAAATTGCAGTAGCACCCTGTGCGCACTAGATAACAACCCCCATGGTGTAGTAACTTACAAACCACACAGAGGAGTCCTATGCGACAGACTCGACTCAGAAGGTATTGACGGGGGATCGATCCCGTATCATCCATGTGGAATTGTGGATGACTACCCTCCAAACCAACTGAGCCATCTCGAATGACGTATGTATTGTTAATATCGAAATTTTAGATTTTTTGTAACTAATTATTTAAAAAAAGGGAAGGGAAACAGGAAATGGCCAAATACGTGCTTTTCATAAAAATCAAAACCCGTTGTTTCTAGCAAATGTCAAAATGATGATGTAGTTGCCAATTGATATTTGGTAAGAAATTTTAAAATCTTGTTGTCAATTCCAAGACTAAGCAGCCCAAGCTGTCAATAGGTGAACGTGCAATATTTTAAGAAATCCAACAATAAAGATAAGGGAAAATGCATAAGTAACCCCTCAGCCTATGCCCAAAATCCCTGAGACACACCTAACCTTTACTAAGGTCCTATTACCCCCTGAACTTATTTTTTAATTAATATTTTACCACTTTTCGGCTTACGTGGCAATATAAACCAAATAGGTTGAAAATTTTGTTCAACACGCGCCGGGCCCCACTTTTTCAACTTTCTAAAAAGTAACTTTTACACTTCCCAAAATTTCAAAAAGCTATCCTATT
>JAJOOE010022928.1:0-17962 GCA_036250405.1 Solanum raphanifolium | reverse complement strand
CCAAAAACATATTAAGATAAGTATAAGTCAATAAAAGCGACCGTGCTAGAACCACGGGATTCGAGGGATGCCTAATACCTTCCCCTCGGTCAACAGAATTCCTTACCCGAATTTCTAGTTCGCAGACCAAAACTAAAGAGTCATTTCCTATTGATTAGGGATTAAAATAAAAGGTGACTTGGAACACCATAACTCAATTCCAAGTGGCGACTCTGAAAAAATAAAATAATCCCTAAATCAATACCGTCACTTAAAATGGAAAAACCCTATCTTCCCGCCGCCGTTGCGCGAAAAGGGGTGTGACAGAACCGATACCCAAACTGTTTGCACCATAACGTGGTACCCGATCAAAGTTAGTGTGTCAGAACGTGACACCCGTTCCAATATGTATGTCGATATGTGACATCCGATCCCAGTTAGTGTGTATGAACGTAACACCTGATCAATTTAACAAGCCACAATCACAATCAAAATGTACATTCTCAAAATCATACAACCAAGTGTTGATTCATGGCATACAATCATTCATTAATACTCATTTGCATTAGGTGTGATCAATAGTGCAAAATTCGTATACATACATACATTACAATGAAGCAATTGCTAGCATACATCACACAAAACAAGAAATCAAACCATCACCTACCTAGAAAATAAGCTTAAATCCTCCTAAGAAACTTGATTCTTCCCTTTCTGGACTCTTTCTGCTTGTTCTAGATCTACAAATAATCAATTCAATACGTTAATCAATAATTAAGGTCTAATTTACCCAGATTATGACAAACCCAAACCCAAGGCCCAAGTTATGATCCTAAGGTGCAGCTAGGGAATTTTCCCACCACCCAATTCAGTTCAAAATCCTCCCCCATCAATATATAATCAAGATTTTATGTTCTACGTATCGAAAAACAAATTTGGGGAGTGGAAACCTTACCTTTAGCACCGAAAGTTGTGGGAAACTGTCAAGAAATCACCTGGGTTTATTTCCGACTTATGTCGCGACTGTCCCGCAATGACGGCCCCCATCCCACCACAACGGCCCCGCCCTGGCAGGAATAATCCCGCCCTAGAGACTTGCACCGAAACAGTGAGTCGAATTAAGAGTTTCAAACCCCCATTTCACAACATACCTTCATCCCATGATACTTAGAAACTACCCGTTCATGCTAAGATTAGGTTCGGGAGTTCTACTCACCCGAATTTGATTCTATAAAGTTGTGCAGGTTCCTTAACATCTGAGCAATCTACTCATATAATAAAATTCATTTTTTGGTCTCTCATTCGCTACCAGATCTTCCTATAACTCACTGACTCCGATTTCGTCCAAATCTGGACTAGGCTAGGAAATTTCAAGTTACTACCAAAAAGTTTTCTGACCCAAAATTCTTCCCCGATGGCTTTTATATAACAATAGGAACTGGTCGTTACATAGTTGGGTTAGAGTATTTTATGGTTCGGAAGTCCCACAGAATTACGTAGCCATCGTAGGATAGGATAACATTGATTCTTCATGCGACTCCTCAGTGCCTCTGAGAAGGCTAATTAGATGGATCTATAGTCACGATATCATCATATACCCCCGACAAGGTATATGATGGGCCCTTGCAACGTGCGATAGGACGTTGTATCATTGTTAGGCTCATAGTAATAATTGTCAGTTAGAGAAACTCCCCACAAGTAAAGTATATTATTTTCATGTTGCTTTCATTGTATATTTTATTGCAAAGCTTAAATGGTTTTTACTTCATGTTCATATATTGATTCAGTTGAGGCGCTTCCAGTCCTTCAGTTCAGTTATTTGTTTACTCAGTCATATTACATACTCGTACATTCCATGTACTGATATCATTCGACCTGCATCCTTTTATGATGTAGATATAAGTGTTCATAATTATCAGCAGGCGCTTTGTTGAGATCACTTTATACTCCAGTTAGCTTTGGTAAGCCTCATTGTATTCTAGAGGACTTCATAGTTACTTTCTAGTTAGTGGTTTTGAGATGTCGTGGGTCTTGTCCCAACATCCTTTCTTAATAGTAGAGGCTTCATAGATAGATAGTTTTGGAGAGTCTTCCAGTTTTCAGATATTTTATTTAAACTAATGTTTCATACTATGTATATTCAGCAAGGTTTTGAGACTCAGTAAACTATTTTTAAACATTTCTTTCAGTTTGATGCTTATGTATGCTTGAGTTAGTCTTTCGCTTGTAATCAACTAGGATGAGGGTTTGCTGGGGACAAGAAATGGTTCTCGAGTGCCGGCCACTTCAAGGGTGTATGCTCAGATCATGACAAACTGACTCACTGACAGAAGTAGAGACTCAGAAGGGTTTTGATTGGACTTTGGGAGTGACATCAAATTTTATTGCAACATAAGAAGTCACGAAGAAAAGTGTGTCTCTTAGATCTAACAAGGTATAAACATTAAACAAAAAGACTCGTAATATACAGTGACTACATTAGGAGAACCTTCTTGATCTTGCGTGTCTAAGGAGCATAAAACTTATTCTGAAGTTGTCCTCCACCAATGCTAGATTAGGTACCCTGTTGGGTCATGCGACCTGGTGGAGTGTTAGGCTGAGTTTACTGACGAACATCTCTACCCTTGCCAACTGTAGATGGACAATTCCTTAATTTGTGACGAATCTTACCACATCTGAAACATCCAGTAGTACCGACCACACACTCTTCCAATAGTTCTTACCACACTTATGATAAGTGTGGAAAGAACGTCCACTAGAAACACTACCTTAGAGCTTGGCATTCTATCCTTGTTAAACTTAAGTAATGGAGCACTAGTAGAAGATAAGACCGAGCCTGAATATTTCTGTTGGAACTAAGAAAGAATAGCACATCCTGGTCTCTTATAAGAGTAGTCAACACTATTTGTTCGAGCCCATTAGTTATCCCTATCACTCTCCTTGAGATTTTCCTTCATTAATTTTTTGGGCATGAGTCATCAAACGGGATATTTCTATCTCCTTGATCAACATCGCAGTAATACACTTTTTCCCCATCATCTTAAAAACACTAGAGACAAATGTATTCATGTGGGCCCTAGAGTCGGCCACCATAGTCAGAGAATTTCTAGAGAGTTGAGTAAAGTTCAAAGAATATTCTTGCACTGTCATGTTACCCTTACCTAAATTTATAAACTCTTAAACCTTAGCCACTCTCATCTCAAGCAGAAATATTTTGTCTAGAAAGTACCCTTCAATTTTTTTTCAATTTAAGGGCCTGCATCAACAATTATTTCTTTTTTTCATTGCTTGTACCAAATCTAGGAAACTCCCTTCAACTGATAACTGACTAAATTTGCACTCTCAACCCTTTACAGCGGCTCTACCCGCTATAGTGAAGTTTCCATAGCAGCCCACCCACTATAGTAGGAACTAATTTATCCTAGTATATATAGTAGCATGATACCCGATATAGCGAATTGCACGGAGGCTGATACTTAGAATCCTCCCCAAATTCCCAATTTCATAACACACCTTAGAACATTGACATTCTATATTAACCCCTTCACTCCATGTCTGATATGAGAGTTCTACATACCCAAATTTACTTCCAAAATGCCTTGTGAATTCCTTAACGTCTTAGCTACTATAAAACATGACACAAGCTTATACATACAACTTAATTCATTTTCTGGTCGTCTTAGACCACACCTCACTCAAATTTCACCTAAGAATGGCCTAGCCTAAGATTTTCAAGCCACTACCCAAAAAGTTTTCTGATCCAAATCTTTCACCATTGGTCTACCCGTGATGATTGAAAAGGGTTGTTGCATATCATACTAAGTAACCAGTATTTTGGTACTTATACTATACTTCTGCACATTTTCCTTATGCAACTCGTGATACGAGACACCTATACTGAGCGTTGAATCTCATGTGGCCATCGCAGACTTGGATCGTGCTAAGCTCTTGGCATTTTAGGACTTGTTTCTAAGGCTGCTTTGAGAATAAAGTATCGTTGTTGTGATTATGAAAGAATTTTCTCACATAAATAGTTCATAAGGTTGAAAGGTTTTCTCACCTAAGATGAATTAAGATTTAAGGAGCTATTCTAATGAAACTTAGCTTAGATTGGCTACCATATCATTCCATGGATGATGAGGCAAGCAACGATTACCCATGACCTCCAATGATAAGACAAGCGTTGAATACCCATGAATCTTAAGATAAGTTAAGATGAATGAGTATTCCATGGGATTTATGCTTAGCACCGAGTGGATAAGTGGCGATTACCTTAGATACTTCTATACCAGTGACACCAGGTCTGGGATTGGTTTCTATGTATTGTTTGTGTTTCTCGGTTACATTTAGGCACATTTTTAATAATTTGTATTAAATTTACATAACTATTCCATAGGCCCTATTTTGTATATCTATTTCTACTTTCCGTCATACATTTTCAAAAGATTGTTGTCTTCCACTTTGGCTTTAGCCTTGCCTACTACGGAGTTATAGTAGGTGCCATCATGTCACGATTTTAGTTCATGACATGGTTTGGGGTGGAATGACCATGAAATTGGTATGGGGTTTAAAAATAAGTTATAATCCAAGAATTTTTAGGGCAAGTGAGGCTGATTTGGTGTTGTATTATTGTTTTAGACCAAGAGCAAGTCGAAACTTGACAGAAAGGGAAAGACTTGGAATTCAATAGAGTATTCAGACTTGATTCAAGGTATGTGTGAATTGATTTTCAATCTACGTTATATGTGCATGTTAACTATATCTTTAGTATTGTGTAAGACCCAGAAAACTAGTAGGTGAAACTAGAACCATACGTGAGATTTTAAGAGTTTGATGTGTGGGTTAATGTTGTAAAATGGCTTCCCGTACTTGGGATGAGGGGTTTAGGGGTTAAACGTAAAGGTACGGCTCCCCAAAGACCAACCAAGGGTCCTTGAAGAGGACCCTAAAGCCTAACCCCAAACTTCCCCAAAACAGCCCAAGTTGGTGACCTATGGATGGGACTACTGGGCGTAGGTCCATCCACGCCCCGTGGAGGTGTCTCGTGGGTCAAAGGACAATTGGAGGAGATGAAGAGCCCAACCCACGAAGGACCAATACGTTCTGTGGGTCTATCCATGCCCCGTAGGTGGGGGTCGTGGATGGGTCCTGCAACCTGTCCAAGCTCGGCCAAAGCTAAGTTTTTTTAGGTAATTTTCCTTTTAGTTATTTTGTTTTGGGGTCATTTTAATTTATTTCAATAGACTTATATAAGGGTTTTTAAACCATTAAATAACCCTTATACTTCATAAATCCCAAGACCCCAAATCATAACCAAATTTACCCCCAAAAATATTCTCTCCAGAACTTCAAGGAAGAAGAAGAAGAAGATCAAGTTAGGGCTTGAAGAAGGAAGAGTTTTGACTCGAATTTATAGGATTTATTCATCTAAGGTATGGTAGTCTTTGATTCATGGAATGATTTCATCCATGAAGTCCTCAAACTCTCAATTTCAAGTAGAAAATTCTCCAAAACCTAGGGTTTTCACTCCAAGTCATGGATTCTTTCTAAAAATGTTTTAAATGATTTAATTATCTTACATTATAATTGAATTTCTGTTTTATGGTGGTTTTATGATAAAGTCTCCCAAGAATCCATGAATTAGCCTAATTTCTCAAATTGGCTCTTAAAGTGTGGGTATTGATTGATATTAGTAGAATGTTATAGAATCATGAATATAAAAATTTATTACTTGAATTATGTATTAATTGAGGAATTTCTATGGTTTTGATGTTGAATTTCCTCCAAGTGCCATGAGATGAACATTATGAGATTTTGTTGTATTAGTTGAGTTATTTGAATCATGTTGTCTTCCATGACTAATGTAGTAACCCTAAATGTGATTGGTTAAAAGTGATCCTTGATCCAAGAGGGGTAAAACATGAGACGTATGCCTAATTGTAGCTTCATGTGTATATTTTATGAACATGATTATAATCTAAGCTATTATATGTGTTGAATTGTATGTGGTTTTATTGTGGAAAGACTCCACCAACATGACCTATAATATGAGTGTTTGAGATCATGCATTTAATGACTTGATTACTTGAACTATGGTTATATCCATGTCTAATATAATGAATTCTAGATGTGTCGATTGAATAGAGTCTTTAGTCCTTAAAGGAGCAATATATGATATTATGCATGCTTGTGAAAGTGTGTTCACGATTTTAGACCAACTTTTGATAAAGTAAAGTGATCATGACTTTGATGTAATTGTGGTGTTGTTGAAATTCTATACTCACACACACACTTATACATGATTATTCAATGATTATGATGATACTATTGTGATGATTGAAAGTTCATTCTCATAAACACATAATGAATATAATATGAAAGTTCTTCTCGCATATTGAAGATTCTAGGTTGAAAGTCAGTTCTCACCTAATTGAATCTAACAAGAAGACATGGACAGTGAAAGTACATTCTCATGCATGATCTAATGAGCTATCCTAATGAAACAAGTCAGGATTCAGTAAATACTTCATGGGAATTATGCTTAGCAACAAGTGGATATTGAAAATGAGATAGAGGCTCTCCTGTTAAGAAAAGGCGGGTTTCTAAAGTTAATCTCATGAGATGGAAGCTCCCCCGCTAAGAAAGGTTGGGTTTCTAGAAACAATCTCCTTATCCCATAACTACGTGCCCCCTTAGGTTATTTAGCCATGGGATCCATCTCCAAGCTAATACATTTTAGTTCTACCTTAGGTAAGTAGGACACCCATTTTCGGTGTGGGCATACACCGGATTCC
The DNA here is from genome assembly GCA_036250405.1 of Solanum raphanifolium. NCBI lineage: Eukaryota > Viridiplantae > Streptophyta > Magnoliopsida > Solanales > Solanaceae > Solanum > Solanum raphanifolium. Next base: position 11,189 of record JAJOOE010022928.1, on the reverse strand, counting down.
ATGCAAGCTCACATGGCCTATGTCGGTTAAGGCTAATTCCCATAAGGTCAAGTCTAAGATGTACTATGGCTATTCAAGAAGTACTACTTAGTGTGGGTGGGGGTATGAGACTTCATCCATGCATTGTACAAGTAGGCTTTGAGAATACTTATGGTAGGTTCCTTTTATCAAGTTGACTCATGTAATGAATGTGCTTGTGACTAAATGGTAATTGCAATTGATGTCAAGGCTACTTGTAATGTTGTATGTTAACTTGGATTGTTGCTATGAGTTGGTTTCCTTGATTCAGTTGACTAAAAGTGGTTGTTTCCTAGTCTATGAGAGATAGGCTAAGGATGAGGCTAAAAAATGGTAAACATGAATGAGGATCTGAAGTGACTTGCTTAGTGTGGGTAGGATTATGTGATCTTATCCATACATTGCACAAGCTAGGCTTGAGGTGGCTCATGAAGTGTCTCTCTTATTTCATACTAAAACTAGATTGTATTGACTATGTATATGTTCCTAATGATATTTCTTATACTCACTAGTTGTGATTGTTATATACCAAGTTTTAGTCTATGTATTATCATGATGCCTCTTTTGCTTATGACTTGTGTTTTCACACTATCTTCAAAATGAGGGTTTAAACGAGTAAAGTGCATGTTTTCAACTAAAATTTCCCTTTTAGCATGTTTTCAAAGGTTTTTATGCATGACTATCATACTTGGCACATTTTTATGCTAACCTATATTTCTTCTACATTTTTCACAAAGTGTAGGGCTTGGCGATATCGACTTCCATCGTTATGGCTAGGATCATAGTCGATCAAGAAGAAGAAGTTTGGTAAGTCCTCATAGCATTCGAGGGCTTGACCACTATGTCCTTTAAGTATTTCATTTTATGTTTAGAGCTTTTGTATGGGCTGCGTCCCAAACTTGTAGTATTAATGGTTATAGATGGTTTGAGACAAAGTGTAGACTCCCGCTTGTTTTTTTTAAAAGACTTTGATTGTATGGATACAAGTTTTTTAATTCCGCACCATTTTCTATTATCTTATGTTATGATATGCTATGAGGCTTGTATGAAGCTTTTCAAAGTCTTGTACATCGTGTCACATCTAGGGGTTACTCTTGGGTCGTGACAAACATGGTATCAGAGTACAAGATTTTGGGATGATTATAGGATTGTCTCAAATTACATCTAGTAGAGTCTTGTTCATAGTGTGAAGCGCACCACATTTATGAATATGAGGCTATTGGATGTTAGGAAAACTTCACTTCTTCATTCTCTAAGTCGTGCCATAGAGTTTAACTCCACAGGTCTCTCTCCTATTCCCTATCCGATGGTCTTCAGGATATGACCACTTGAAGGGCTCATGCTACAAGGAACGAGGGAGAAAAGGTTGGTAGTGATGCCAATTCTGGCTATGTGACTAGATGAGGCTTGTTATGATAGATTTAGAGGATATCCTTTAGTATAAATGGGTTGCATTATGGTTATGTGTGTTTGTTGGTAGAACCCGACTTAGTCATTATGAGTTTTAGGGTGTGTTGGAGGATTTGAATAATAGTGGTGTTTAAGTGATGCCTAGAGATGTTGAGTGAGTAGACTCTTTTAAAGAAGGGTAGAAGTGTAATTCTTCATGGTTTAGAATCACCTTGTGTGATAGATGTGAAGGATTAGTGATAACTTGCTCCAACCTTAGAATTGAAGGAAATGAGGCTTAGAAGAGTCTGTATTGGCTTGAAATTTCTCACCTTGAGAGGTGTAGTGAGTTTGAAAAGTTTAGTCCCGGTTTGGTAGGCTCCTATGAGATCTTAAGAGGTGTTGGTAAGGTTGCTTGTGAACTAGAATGCTTAAATGAGAATCTCTTTAATTTAGAAGTACCGGTAGAAGTCTTAGACCGGCAAGTTAAGAAATAGAAGAATGATGAAGTTGCTTTCATAAAAGTGTGGATGAGTGATCTTTGTGTGAGGGTAGTAGGTAAGGGTGCTACTTGGGAGGCCAAGGGCCAATGAGATGTGTTGATATCCTTATCTTTCATTCTATTCCTCCTTCAACATGAAATGATAAGTTTTCCTTGACTTGTTTTATGATTATGGAGTCTAGGATGTTGCATGTGTTCCATAATTTCCTTGTATTATGCATATTCTTGATGAAATAAATATTTAGTAAGAAAATTAGTTTTTACGATTGAAGTTCCTCATGTTGTTGTGCATTGGTATGAGTTGCGTATTTGACTTCATGAGAAGCGTTAATGAACATGCTTTAGTATGCTTTTGAGAGTAATTGCATATTAGCTCCATGATGTTGTGTTGAGTATTATTTTAGTTGGAGAAGTTAGTTCCTCCTATGCAAATGAGATATATTGAGTTTCGTACATATTAGGTTGTTAGAAGTAGTTCCTACTCCCTTGTATATTGCATTAATGATGTTTTGAGATGGAATTGATGTTTTCTCCTTTAAATGATGCATTATTTTGATGTCTCATGCATGATGGGTTGCTAGTCTTGAGTCTTTAATTCCATAAAGTGTTTAGAAATGTCATTCGAGGACGGATGATCCCAAGTGGGAGATGTTGTAACACCCGAAAAACTAGTAGGTGAAACTAGAGCCTTACGTGAGAGTTTTAGAGTTTGATGTATGGATTAATGTTGTAAAATGGATTCCCGTACTTAGGATGAGGGGTTTAGGGGTTAAACGTCAAGGTATGACTCCCCAAGGACTAACCAAGGGTCCATAAGGAGGACCCTAAAGCCTAACCCCAAACTGCCCCAAAACAGCCCAAGTTGGTGACCTACGGATGACACCTACTGGGCGTAGGTCCATCCACGCCCCATGAGGGAGTCTCATGGGTCAAAGGGAAATTGGAGGAGCTGAAGAACCCAACCCATGAAGGACCAGTACGGTCCGTGGGTTTATCCACACCCCGTAAGTGGGGGTCATGATTGGGGTCCTGCAACCTGTCCAAGCTCGGCCAAAGGTAAGTCTTTTTAGGTAATTTCCCTTTTAGTTATTTTTTTGCGGGGTCATTTTAATTTATTTTAATAGACCTATATAAGGGTTTTTAAACCATTAACTAACCCTTATACTTCATAAATCCCAAGACCCCAAATCATACCAACTTTACCCCAAAAATATTCTCTCTAGAACTCCAAGGAAGATGAAGAAGATCAAGTTAGGGCCTGAAGAAGGAAGATTTTTTACTCAAATTTAATGGATTTCTTCACCTAAGGTATAGTAGTTTTTGATTCATGGAATACTTTTATCCATGAAGTCCTCAAACTCTCAATTTTAAATTAGAAAATTCTCCAAAACCTAGGGTTTTCACTCCAAGTCATGGATTCTTTCAAAAAATGTTTTCAATGATTTAATTATCTTACATTATGATTGAATTGGTGTTTTATGGTGGTTTTATGATAAAGTGTCCCATGAATCCATGAATTACCCTAATTTCTCAAATTTGATCTTAAAGTGTGGGTATTGATTGATATTAGTAGAATGTTATAGAATCATGAATATAATGAATTGATTACTTGAATTATGTATTAATTGAGGAATTTTTATGGTTTTGATGTTGAATTTCCTCTAAGAGCCCATGAACCCCCATGTCCCCAATTTGTGACTTTGTGATGTGGGTGAATAATGGTGAAATGAACATTATGAGATTTTGTTGTATTAGTTGAGTTATTTGAATTATGTTGTCTTCCATGACTAATGTATTAACCCTAAATGTGATTGGTTGAAAGTGATCCTTGATCTAAGAGGGGTAAAACATGAGACTTATGCCTAATTGTGGCTTATGTGTATATTTTATGAACATGATTATAATATAAGCTATTATGTGTATTGAATTGTATTTGCTTTTATTGTGGAAATACACCACCAACATGACCTATATTATGAGTGTTTGAGATCATGCATTTAATGACTTGATTACTTGAACTATGATTATATTCATGTCTAATATAATGAATTGTAGATGTGTCGATTGAATAGGGTTTTTGGTCCTTAAAAGGGGAAATATATGATATTATGCATGCTTGTGAAAGTGTGTTAATGATTTAAGACCATCTTTTGAGAAAGTAAAGTGATCATGACTTTGATGTAATTGTGGTGTTGTTGAAAGTCTATTCTCTCTCTCACACACTTATACATGATTATTCCATGATTATGATGATGCTATTGTGTTAATTGAAAGTTCATTCTCATAAACACATAATGAATATAATGTCAAAGTTCTTCTCACATATTGAAGATTCTAGGTTGAAAGTTAGTTCTCACCTAATTGAATCTAACAAGAAGACATGGACAGTGAAAGTACATTCTCACGCATGATCTAATAAGCTATCCTAATGAAACAAGTCAGGATTTAGTAAATACTTCATGGGAATTATGCTTAGCACCAAGTGGATATTGAAAATGAGATAGAGGCTCTCCCGTTAAGAAAGGCTCGGCTTTCTAAAGTTAATCTAATGAGATGAAAGCTCCCCCGCTAAGAAAGGTTGGGTTTCTAGAAGCAATCTCATTATCCCATAACTACGTTCCCCCGTAGGTTATTTAGCCATTGGATCCTTATCCAAGCTAATAGATTTTAGTTCTACCTTAGGTAAGTAGGACACCCCTTTTCGGTGTGGGCATACACCGGATTCCATGCAAGCTCACATGGCCTATGTCGGTTAAGGCTAATTCCCACAAGGTCAAGTCTAAGATGTACTATGGTTATTCAAGAAGTACTACTTAGTATGGGTGGGGGTATGGGACTTCATCCATGCATTGCACAAGTAGGCTTTGAGAGTAGTTATGGTAGGTTCCTTTTGTCAAGATGACTCATGCAATGAATGTGCTTGTGACTAAATGGTAATTGCAATTGATGTCAAGGCTACTTGTAATGTTGTATGTTAAATTGGATTGTTGCTATGAATTGGTTTCCTTGATTTGGTTGACTAAAAGTGGTTGTTTCCTAGTCTATGAGAGTTAGGCTAAGGATGAGATTAAAAGATGGTAAACATGAATGAGGATCTGAAGTGACCTACTTAGTGTGGGTAGGATTATGGGATCTTATCCATACATTGCACAAGCTAGGCTTGAGGTGGCTCATGAAGTGTCTCTTATTTCATACTAAAACTAGATTGTATTGACTATGTATATGTTCCTAATGATATTTCTTATACTCACTAGTTGTGATTTTTATCTACCATATTATAGTATATGTCTTACAATGATGGCTCTTATGCTTATGACTTGTGTTTTCACACTATCTTCAAAATTAGGGTTTAAACTAGTAAAGTGCATGCATTCAACAAAAATGTCCCTTTTAGCATGTTTTCAAAGGTTTTTATGCATGGCTATCATACTTGGTACATTTTTGTGCTAACCCATATTTCTTCTACATTTTTCACAAAGTATAGGGTTTGGCAATATCGACTTCCTTCCTCGTGGCTAGGATCAGTAGATCAAGAAGAAGAAGTTTGGTAAGTCCTCATAGCATTCGAGGGCTTGACCACTATGTCCTTTAACTATTTCATTTTATGTTTAGAGCTTTTGTATGAGCTGCGTCCCAAACTTGTAGTCTTAATGGTTATAGATGGTTTGAGACAAAGTGTAGACTCCCGCTTGTTTTTTTTTTTTAAAAGACTTCGATTATATGGATAAAAGTTTTAAAATTCTGCACCATTTTCTATTATCTTATGTTATGATATGCTATGAGGCTTGTATGAGGTTTTTCGGAGTTTTGTACGCCGTGTCACATCTAGGGGTTTCTCTTGGGACGTCACATATTGCTTGTACAATATGTGATTAGGGAGAAAAAATAATGAATGTAATATGATATCTTATTGTCAATCATATGCAATAAACTTGTCTTAACTACTTGTGGTCTTACAAGTGTGGGTGTATTCATTATGATTGTCATTTATGTGTTGTCTTTGATTTCTGTCACGACCCAGACCGTCGTGAGTAACACCCACACTAACCCTCCGATGGGAAAACCAAAACTAAGCCCAACTAATCAAGTTAGCCAAAGCAATACATATTTAAAGCTATAAAAGCAGGTTTAAAAAACTATATAATTTATACGGAGTCCCCATAAACTCTAAAGGTTTAAATAAACTAGCCAAACTAATGCGGAAGAACAACCCCTAGAACCTGAAAGTCATCGTACCAAAATACTACTAATGACAAGTCTAAGAACAAGGGGTACAACCCTGAAACTAAACAACACCTTAAACAAAAGTCGGAGTCCGAAAAGAGTGGACTTAAACAAGAAAGATCCATGGCAGCCTAAAAGAACTGGCTCACCCTTGAATTTGGTCACGCTCAATAGTCACCTAGTTGAGGTCTATCAATAGCCACCTGAAGATGCCTTGTACTCAACAAAGAAAGAGCAAGTGCAGTATTAGTACACAACCACAGTGTACTGGTAGGATCACGCGGCTATACCAATAAGTGAAACACATGCAAGTAACCACAACATTATAAAACAGGCATATACCAAATATATACAATATTAGTCATTTTTTCACAAGTAGATACACAACACAATCCAATGGTCCTCTCACGGAACCCAAACCCAAATGGTTAGTATACTGGTTCGTGGTACTCGATCCAATGTTTATGCCGAAACGTAGCAACCGATCCCATATTTATGCCGGAACGTGGCAACCGATCCAAGTTAGTGTGTCAGAACGTAACACCCGATCCATTCAACAAACCACAATCACAATCACAATGTATATTTTCACAATCATACAACAACAGGTGATTCATGGCATATAATTATTCAATTATCCTCATTTACGATTAGGGTGATCAATGATGCAATATTCGCATACATACATGTATTATAATGACAAATTGCAAACATATATCACACCAACATGAAATCACAACCATCACCTACCTCGAAACAAGCTTGAAACCCTAAGAAACTTGATCTTTCCCTTTCCGGATTCATTCCGCTTGTTCTTTGTCTACAAACAATCAATATAATACGGGAATCAATAAACAATCACTAATTACCCAGATAACTAACAATTCTAACAACTCTAGATCATACCCATGATCCCACTACCCAAATTAGGGCATTTTCCACCATAAGTTCCCGATCAAAACTTTCCCCCATCGATAATTACCCATTAGATTATGTTCTACGGATCGAAAAATGGATTCGAGAGTTAAAATATTACCTTTAGCCTCAAGAATGGTGGAAACTGTCAAGAAAAGACCTGGGTTCGTTTCTTAACTCTCAAATTCGAAAATTGCAGAATAAAACGTTTTTGGGGTTTTATTTCAGACTTAAGTCGCGTCTGTCCCGCTACAGCAGGACCCATCCCGCTATGGCAGCATGCACGGAGAGAGGATGCTGAAATTTGAATTTCAAGCCCCTATTTCACAACACACCTTCAACCCTTGACATTCAAAAATCATATGTTCACGCTAAGATCATTTTCGGGAGTATTACTCTCCCAAATTCAATTCTATAAAGTCGTACGGGTTCCTTAACGTCTTAGTTATCTACTCATGTGATCAAAATCATAATTAGATTACCCAATTTCTACCAAATTTCACTAGACCTTATTGACTCTGATTTCGTCCAAATCTGGACTAGGCTAGGAAATCCCAAGTTACAACCAAAATGTTTTCTAACCCTAATTCTTTCCCCATTGGCTTTTCTCAAACGACGGAATCAGGTCGTTACAATAGATATCAATTTACCCACCTCTCATCCCCGAGTGATCAACTAGGAAAGACTGGATGAAGTAAGGGTAGAGTAGTATCTGAATCGTCGAATTACTGGGACTACTTGTCTCGCATTCCTTAGCTTCCGGACATCGCGATCAAGAATTTCAGCTGGTTCTTCCTCATACAAAAGGTCTTGTTTAACAAAACTGAGTCTCACTTTAAGATAATATCTTCTTCCCCAAACCAACCTATTGAATACCTACACATCCTCTCATATAATGCCTCAATTAAGTCATTACAATACTCGAGTGATAATTATTGTTGTATGCACACTTAACTAACAACAAAGCTATTCCCAATAACCACCAAAGTTGATCGTACACATGTCTGCAACATGTTATCAAGGACCTTGACACAAACATCAGGACGAATCCTTTATCACATAAACATGATAAAATCCAAAATCAAAACTCGCCACAATTAGAGGTGAACCTAAACTAACCAGCACACACTCATAATACTCAAACAATCATAGTTATTATCAACATCTCCTTCCCACAACACAAATTTCCATGAGCTTAAGTTACAAAAATTTGGTTTTTATCCATCAGATACTTATTGAAGGATATGTCCAAGCATACAAACCCTCTAACAACACTATCAAAATGCTAGATTTAGCAATTGTGAATGTAGATTTTCCTTAAGAACAGTAGAATTGGACCCAATGATCCCTCACATTCAACCACACATAATCGATACATGACCTTGACGACAAGATGAAATATTAGATTGTTGGACAACCATAAATATGCATGGTAGCTCTTCTATAAATTCTTATAAGCAAGGTGGTACATGTAGAACCACTAAAATACTTTAACAACTCCAAGACAACACCAATTATGTCATTCGAAATAACCAATTCTAACCAATCTTCCCACTCAACCAAGAGAACATCGCAGGATTTGGTACTCCTGATCCACTATTAGGGACCCACCCACAAAAGTGAAAACACATGAGAGCATAGCTAGTGAATCATACTCACAATACTAACAACCATCATAAGCACTCCGACCATTTACCTTACTAACTAACACTTTTAAATGAAACTTTCTTAGGTACTTTAACAATCAAAAGTAATAAACTTTACGACTCAAACCATGTGTAGGTCCTTTCACATGCTCAATACCGAATACAATTGATAATTCTTCACCATGCCAATTCATACCTTGATAAAATATATTACCACGAATGTAGACTTACAATGAAAAATCTGAATTGTAAATTCAACCGTATAACACAATCGCCTTATCTATCAACATTAGCTTGTACCTTGAAGATTCTTATGAATTCATAGATCTTCGCTTATCATTGATCGCATCTCCATCGATCTTACAATATCCTTCGCTAAAAATTCAATCGTACTCATTAATCTCAAGCTAATGTCTACACAATCCTTTCTCAAGTATTTTTCAATAATTTTTAACCCATCTGATGGACTCATGACACTATTACTATAGCCACAGCAAAATAATGAAATCACGCGTCTCTGAATCCAATTATCTACACCTCTGGAGATACCTCTTTAGCCTTAAGAATCCAATAAAAATATTCTTCCTCTCGCCTCTCTCTAAAGGTTGTACTACATTCTACTATATTTTCCTTTATTATAACTCTAGCTCTTTAACATTCTATATGAGTGGTGTCCTACCATCTCTTATAATTTTCCATACACTCACGTTACTTACCAAGTATTAGAAAACCACAACCTTAGTTACTCGCAAGTCGTAATTACAGTACAAATTTTGCTTAACCAACAATCTCATTAAATATTTGCATCCCGTCACAATCCACGATGAACTCTTATTATTGTTATGCTCCGTTAGCCCTGGCTATAACTATGAAGTCAACCTTTTCATCAATACGACACCTCAAACTTAGGTATACTCATCAAATTCAAAGGACTAACCTAATTTTTATACGCACCTTCATGCTAAATACTTCAATTTCCTTCACCTAGGTATACTCAATGGAACTTTCCTTATCAATAAACTTGTCATTCCGGTAACAATCCACCCCTTTATGGCTTAAGATAAAATCACCAGTCCTCTTACTACCATCCTTCTTCTTAACACACAAGACAGGATCACCCCACAGGGAAACGCTAGGATAGATGAAACCTTTATAAAAAACCCTTGGATTTGAGCCTTAAGCTTTCTTAATTCTGACACCACAGAAATAGACTCAATAGAGGGGGATTCAACCTTAACATCCCGAATATGAGCCAATCTCGCCCCACCAGTTTTCTACCCCGCATGATAGATATGACCTTAGCTGACTTAGGCTTGTACCCCATTCCCACTCTAACATTTTCCTACCCGAGATCTCTAGAGTTACCAACTTAGTATTACAATTAATCCCAGTATAATAAGGGGACAACTAAGTCATGCCTAAGATTATATCAAGTCAGTCATATTCAGCATAACCAAATCAATCCAAATCAGAAAAAATCCATAACCACAGCAGGACAACACGATATACATGGGTAACTATGGCTGACTCTTCAACTGGGGTAGAAACATGGATGGAGGCATCAAGTATATCACAAACCACATCAAATCCCGAGGCAATTGAAAGGGCACATACGAATAAGTAGAACCTGGATCAAATAAAACAATAGCCATCCGGGCACAGACAAGAGCAGCATTTGTGACCACTGCGTCACACCCTCAAACTCGGTCTTACCCAGAAAAACATAAAATTGACCTCTGTCATCTTGACAGGCAACCTCCTTGCCTGGCAGCACTACTACTCTACATGCATTACCATTTCCCCAGCCTCCACGGCCTCACTGATTTCCTCCTCATATGCCCAGGTTTTCCACAATTTTAACACACATTTAACTTATATTCGATTGCTGAACACTGAATTAGATCGCAGGGTTAGTTTGAGTATGATTCGGGGTCCATAATTATGACTAGGGGAAAACAAGGGAGACATGGCTGAGTTTCTATCTCACCCTATCCCGCTCTGGCGGGAGAAATCATGCACTGGCAGTAAGGCTGGCAATTGGACAGGACCGGATCAACAGGACCGGTTTTACCAAAATCGGGACACGTTACCAGATTTATTTACCGGAACTGGATCTTATCGAAACCGGTTTTACTGAAAATTCTCAAAGGTTCCACCCGGTCCCTTAGTTACAGGATAGGAACCGGTTTGGACCGGACCGAAATCGGTTCTTACCGAATCATTGTGTACCGGTGTTTTTTATTATTTTTTTATTAACTTTAATTATTATATAATATTATATTATTAATTAATAATATTATATTATTAAAAAACTTCAATTTAAAACTTTAAACTTTAAAGTTTCAATTGAATTTAAGTTTAAACTTTAAAGTTTAAAATTGACTTTAAAGTTTAAAGTTTAAAGTTTATATTGAAAATTTGAATTTAAAGTTTAAAATTGACTTTAAAGTTTAAAGTTTATATTGAATTTAAAGTTTAAGCCTTAAAATTCAATT
>JAJOOE010022927.1:0-14727 GCA_036250405.1 Solanum raphanifolium | reverse complement strand
TAATATTTTACAATGTGTTTTTTCATCATATTCATAGGCAAAAATTACAATTTATAGTACTTTTTGTATAGATTTTGCATATTTAATTTTTTTTTTTTAAATATCGAATTAATACAATCTGATTTAACTTTGAAAATTAGTCAAATGGATTTTCAAAAAGTGCAACATGACAAATATAAGTGGACGGAGAGAATATATTTTAGCTACAAAATATATTAGAGGTACAACTTTTTCAAAAATTTAAATTTTTATTGCGTTGACTCTTGAAATCTTATCATTGTCATATGAATTTGAACAAATTATACATGATTAAAAGTTACATAAAAGATGCTATAAATCACAATAAGCAGCAATTAAAAATATTTTTAAATCATATAAGAAATTTGGTTGACTAATTGGAATAGAATAAGTAACATGTACTATTTCAAAATCACGTCAAAATTTCTAGAATTCACAATAAATTAACAACTGAAAATATTTATTATTATTCACATGAATTGAAACATGAGTAACCTATATTATTCAAAACTAACGCAAAAATACTATAAATCACAACAATTTAATAACTTCAAATATATTTTTAAGAAAACATATAAAAAATCGACTAATCTTCAAATTTCATTTATATCACATAAATTAAAACAAAAAAAATTAATATTTATTGGGCCCGTGCTGTCATTAGGTGCGTTTGTAAATTAGATTAAGTAATAGGTGGGTATTAGGTGCGTTTGTAAATTAAATTAAGTAATTAAATTCTAACTAATAGATGGTCATCACATATTTTTTAAAAATATTTAAATTATATAATTGGCAATCCATCAAAAAAGTGGTCAATATTGAATTCAAAAATGGACGACATGAGTATTTGGAAGTCAACTAGTGAATAAGAAGTATGGGTCAGGCGGTCAGCTAACGTGGTGGGGGAGGGGGGGGGGGTGAGAGAGGAAATGAAATTTAAGATGAATTCAAAATTAAAGTAGAAAAAAAAAGTAATCAAAACCTAAGAGAACCAAAAAATAAAGAAAGAAAAGGATATAAAGAAAAACTTAAAATGAAAAAAAAAATTAGCACGTGTCACGTAATGATTGATGCGTGATAACATTTGTTTTTAAGAATCTGGCATTGATCAGTTCAAAATTATTTGGGGGAGTAATAAGAAGCCCTCATAGTTAAGGTGTCTTTTTGAAAATTTGGGACAAATTCATGTGTTATTTTATCTTTTCTCTATATAGTAAAGTTGTATTATAAGTGTCCAAGTGAATTTTGTTATTGCTATAAATGGTAAGTATTTTCTTAATATAGCATATTTATGCAAGTTTCCCTTGTAAGATTAAAGAAAGAACGTTAAAAAATGATTATAATTTGGATTTAATTAGATATTTATAGCTATAATTTGTTTAATTATGATTCATAGCTACACGTTAGAAGAAGGAGAAAGACGAGCGAGATTGGGGGAGGGAAGAGACAGGCGAGAGAGATACTATTGACTTGTATATTTGATTAATAATTACATCACGGTACAATTAATGCAATTGATTGTATAAAAAAAGCTAGCTACCGGAAGGAGAAAAAGTGAGAGGAAGGAGAGAAGCAAGCGAAATCTAGAAAGAAAGTGGATAGAGGAGAAAGTGATACAATTGATTTATATATCTGATCGATAATTGTATCACAAATACAATTGATCTATACCAAGTGTGATAACACATACAATTGTATCAATATTTTATTTCGTAACCAGTTGTACTTATACTCACTTGTTACTTTGTTATTATATTTATGTGTTACAATGTGTGTTTAATTTATGTTTGTATTTATATCATTAACTGCTACCATTTGTATATATATATATATATATATATATATATTGCAGAGAGAAGAGGAGGCGACCGAGAGAGAGCGAGCAAGGAAATAAAAATTTACTATAACATCTTAATTGTATCTATGAACATGTATTTTTTTTTTAAAATTACAATACTATATCTGTTAAAGAATGACAAAAAGTCTCACATCGATGGTTAATGAGATGGGTGGACTCCTTATAAGGCTTGGGCAATCCTCCTCCCTTTGAGCTAGCTTTTGGGGTGTGAGTTAGGCCTAACACCTAATTTAACATGGTATCAGAGCAGGACCCGTCTCACCCGATGTTGGGGCTCCTAAAATCAAAATTGCCCACGCATCAGATGCTAAGCACTGGGCGTGATGTGGGGTGTTAAAGAATGACAACAAGTCCCACATCGGTGGTTAATGAGATGGGTGGACTCCTTATAAGGCTTGGACAATCAGCCTCCCTTTGAGCTAGCTTTTGGAGTGTGAATTCGGCCTAAGACCTAATTTAGCAATATCATAAATATATATCACATATTTATCTTACTAGGTGATTTTCCTTAAACGGGAGGATTAAAATGTAGAGTTAGAAACATAACTCATTGAAGGCTGATGTTTCCGAATAGTGTATTTTTGTGTTAGCTTGGTGAAAGTATTATATATATATATATATATATATATATATATATATGACTTTGATGGGAAATAAATCACAATTATATTGTGATTATTTACTTTATGAAATAGGATGCTATAAATTTATATCATTTGGATTACTAGTTTATCAACATAATTGAAATTAGGAAAGATAACAGAATGGATACAGAACGAGTGGATTTAAAGCTATGCAGAGTGTAGTGAATTATAATTTATTTGAGTAAAAGGTAATTGAATTGACCAATTGCGTCCCTTTCAAACATTTTTTATCATATAATTTTTATAAAACTTATTATTCTAGTTTAGTTGGATGCTCGTCAAATTTCAGAATTTTCATTTTCAAATTACTCGTATATTATTTAACATTTCCTACAATTATATTTGAAAATATACATTGGCAGCAAAATTCAGTATGCACCCCAAATATATATTAAATTAGAGGGTTGTTGCTGATCAAGAATATAAAAGAGATAATATCAACTTAAAAAATGAGAAAAAAAAATAAGAGAGTATTTTCAGTGATTGATAACAAATATTTTTGCCAGGCGAGGCTGGTTGGAGCCTTCGCGAATTTACCCCTGCAATCAGTTTGGTTCGCATTCTTTGTCATTCCTAATTGAGATATACGCAATATATACACTATCATTGTATATGTTGTGTATAAATATGTATATCATATATAAAATATATTTATTTCCTTTATATATATAAATTTTATAAACTATTTTATTTATATATATAAATTTTATGAACTAGATAATCGAATGATTTAGGACCGTAACTATCCCTTTTTTTTTTTGTAAAGGTGGGTTTGGATATAAAATGCCCTCATTTATGGATATTTTGTTGTTACTTTAAGCACTTGTAGTGTATTGATGATTTTCCCCACGATTTTAGTGCCGTTAGTCCTATTAACTATTTGTGCATTTAGTTGTATTTTTCGTAATACTTATTTCATATTATTGTCAAAGAACTAGTGAAGACAAATTGTTATTTGTTCATGTTATGATTGTTGGACTGAGAATTGAGATGGCTGGATTTTTATTATTATAAAGAATTAATTAATTTCCCTTAAGTGTGGTGCTGGATCGGCTTAAGTACTTTTAGATTCTCTAATCAAGTTCAATTGTTAAGAAAAGCTATACTTTATTTCTTAGATGGACATTTTCAATCATTTTTTGATCTATCACTCACTAAATTAATTATATTCGTGTTTTTATCAAAAATTCCTAGTAAAAAATAATTAAGAAATCATCATAAATCTCCTTTATTTCTTTTATTACGCTATTTTTAATTATTTTTTTACCAGTATTTCAATATTGAAGTCTATTATTTTTCAAGTACTCGGGATGGGTCTATCTAATTTCCGAAAATAATAAACTTTAACATCCTTTTAGAGCTTTATGTTAATTAATAAAGTTTTTTATAGCAATAAGTCTGTGAATGAAATATATATATGAAGAAGTTAGAATAAATGTAAACTATGTTTTTATGAGGTATAGATTATTTCCAACATTTAACGACAAACAAAAAAGAATTGAGAAAAATTAAATATGTACCAAACAAATGACGACAAATTAACCACGCTTGGTTATTCGATGATATATTATTTTGCAGTTACAACCACAATTTCCACGTTTACCACTGTTTACAAGGGACAAGGTCAAAACATTTCTTTAACTTATTTTATTATTAATTATATACATTAGATAAAGTTAGGTATACAAGTAACCAAGAAAATTTAATTTTACTCAGGAAATAAATTAAAAGTAGAAATTCTAAGTTGTTTAAGATTTATTATTTAATATTTATTTATTTAAATTATGTTAGTGAAATACAAGAATTTTTTATTTATTAAATAAATTTCGAATCTTTCATTTTGACATATATTATTATTATTTATTACTTTTATCTCCTTTATTACTTACGTTACGTGGGATCCAGGTGATATAGACAAACACGATAACATGGACCATTTCCATTATAGCACGTTTATCTATCTTATTATTAAAATAAAATAAAAATATTTATAAATTGACTTGTTTGTCCCTACTTTTTAGTCGATATATACCCCCCACTTTATCTATCTTCATATCAAACACCTTTCAGTGCTTACTAGCTCATTTCCCCAATTTCTGCCTTATTGTTTTTGTGCTTATCCTAAAAAATTAAAATGGGTCAAAAATCAGTTGCTGTTGGGCTAAAGATTCTAATTAATCAGAAGAAGATTTGTCAAAGCAAGGCAATTGCTCCTAATAATGTTTTAATTATGTATAGTTCAAGATTCACCAAAGTGAAACCCATCTTCCACACAAATCCTACTCAATCTATCAGTGTTGAACAAAATTGTTGCTTCCTCAAATATTGTTTCCTTTGCAACAAGACTTTGAGACTCGACAAAGAAGTTTATATGTACAAGTATGTATATTATATTTTATCCGTTTCAATTTAGTTGTTATACTTTCATTTTTTTTTAAATGTGTTTTTTTACTTTTTTATTATACGATATATTCGCCATGAATGATAGAATTTCTCTTGAAAGTAAAAGGAGGAAGTAAAGCCTATTGATTCACAGTTTACTAACTTACTTGTCAGCTACTCAGACTCGGTATTAAAAAAAAAAGGCTTTGGACTTAAAAATGCCCTTTTAAACCATGTATCAAGTCAAAATGAGACAAACTATACAAACAAATTGAAACACAAAACCAATCAACAAACTTAATTTCATCGATTTTCTTTATTTTGTTCGTATATCAAATTTTATTAGTGTATCGAAAGTTAGGCCCCATCCCAATTATGTTTACCTAATGTTGGGCCTTCACCTTATATTGTTTACACTCTATCTGGCAAATTTTGGACGTGTGGGGGTGTTAGTGTCCCATACCGTATGGGATTAAACAATGTGCTTAGTCAAAATCCTGACTTAGTTTTTAAGATTGAATTTAGCAAGGTTCATTTCTTTATCACGAAACGTTAATTAATAATGTTTATATTAATTAATGCAGGGGTGATCTTGGATTCTGCAGTGTGGAGTGTAGAAACAGGCAGATTTATTTGGATGAAATAAAAGAACTTGAGACTTGTACTAAAAATATGTTACGATCTTTTCGCCGATGTGGAGACGATAACCGCCGGCGGTGTAGTGAGGCTTCGGCTCTACTGGAGGAATACAATCAACGGCGAAATCCCCTAGCATATTCTAAGAAAAATACTCGACCTATATTTACATTATCATAATTCGAATTCGTTTTGCTTTATTCTCAAATTCTTTTATTGGTTACAATAAAATTATTGAAAGAATATAGTGCAAGTATTATTGATCTGACTATTCCATATATGTTTTGGATAAGAAATCATTGATTAAAAACGATTTTATTTTTTTTGTTATTTTACGGTACTAGCTATTTAGTGATTTTGTTTTCGACAATGAGTTGACAAGTATATATTCGAGAAAAGTTATAATTAAAAGTGACAATATGAACTGTCGAAGATGTTGATGTGGGCGCATAAGTCCATTAAAATCTCCTACGTGACAACAATTGATGACTATGATGATTTTAACCCATACTTCTATTTATCTTTATCCAATTTCTATTTCGAACTTTATGTTATTGTATTTTACTTCCTTCTGTTTGGCGCAGTTGATTGGTCGTGAAGGTTTAAAAAGAACAACAAATAAATCTTCAAATTTTATAAATTATTATTTGTGATTTCGTGATATATGTTGAAAGGGCGATATGAGGTAAAAGACTTTTAATCGAGTGATTAGTTTTCGCCAAGTGAAAGTCCTTTTTATATACTAAAGTCGTTTAGTATATAAAAATGTCATTTTTTATACAGATTAATACATAAATAATGTTAAATAACGAACGGACCTAAAAGAAACCAATCATCTTCTTTGAGATAAATCAAACTAATATCCATTAATACGATGAATATGATGGATCGGAATAGGCGGTATGTTTCGTCTCTAATTAAGTGACATGAATATTTCAAACGATCTTACCAAAATATCTAAATTGGTAGTTGGAAATATGTGGTTAATTTATATCAAGTTTTCTTAGTCAATAGATACTTTGAAATTTTAAGAGTATAATCATGCATATAGAAATCAATAAAGAAGTAATACATGAGTCAAACATTGAAGCAGTATGTGAATCAATTGTAGTGTATTCATTTATGTTAATCTACCCAATTTGGCTTATTTTATAATTGATTTAATATGTGGCCCAAATTAATTCAATTAAATATATTATATGTTATATAAAGAGATAGAATAGTATATATTTTAAAGATAATTATTCAGTAATTAGTAAAAAAAATTGGGAAGAATTGAACAGATTACCTTATGATATACTATTTTTTTTGTCCATTTTGAAGCTACCCATTTCAAACAAAGTAAATATTAAGGTGGGTTAATGATTTTTCATTTATTAATTTGACTTATTTTAAGGGAAAATTCTATGAAATAGCAAATTATTAATTCAAATTAAATGTATAGTCATAGTTTATTTTAATTATAATTCGCAGTAAATATCCCATTTTTTTGCCATCTGATTCGTATACAATTAGCCATTTTATACATTTCGGTATAAAATGCGTTTGTGTTTGTATAAATCGAGAGAAAAGTGTATATACAAATACAAATACATATATTTTCGTCCTATACACTTATAATTATACAAATACATATCTTATTATACAAATTACAATGTATAAATGAATTTATACAAAACTGAATAATTTGTATAAAATTGGATGTTTCTAGCGAATTATACAAATCAAAATCTCCATAGCAAACATAAAATTTGTTATGGAGCTCAATTATGCAAACTATAACTATAACATACAAATATGATTTTTATGTTTGCTATATGTGAAAGTTTCTCTTATTTTAATTTGTTCAAATTTAATTAAAAATCTCCATTTGACACCCCAACAAAGACCTAATGATATTTCTTAGTTCTAATGTGGCCGGTGTTGAAAAAACTTTTGATATATATAGTATATGATGCAATAATTAGGCAAAACGTGAGGCATGCTTATTGTTATTCCATCACATGAGCAGTGGCTACTGGCTAGTGCTTTTGCTCTGTGAGATCATAAAAAATGATAGAATATGAATTAAGTCAATATATTCATCACCACGTTTGAGTAGTTATAGAATTTTATTATTTTAACTATTTATGAGTTTACACTTAAAAACACACAATTTTCACGTTCAGACAATATTACAAAAAGGGGACCCAGAAATATTTCGGCAGCTTGTAATTTATTATATTATGACCCACTGGAAAAGTTGAGGAATTCTCCTAACTGTTCTATTTTTATCGAACGTGGGAACTAGATTTAAATATTACAGAAATATGGACATTTTTCTACTATATTAAAAATGTGAGTAGAAAGTGAGGTATCAACATCGCAGTTTTTTGTCCATAAAATTGTATTTGAGGGCAGTTTAGACACTTGACAATTGAATGCAATGTGGCTCTACCCTCAAAGTGATCTGACACGTATCATTTAAACGCTTCACTTTTATATTTTCATCTTCTTCATTTCCGCCACCTATCTCATATTTCCTCTTTCTAAACCCGTCTCTTCTAATAACAAAAATAATAATTACTTTCTCCTTTTAAAAAAGACTTAAACTTTTTTCTTTTAGTCTGTTCTTTTTTTATAAGTAACATTTTAATTTCAGTTTACATATAACGTGTTTAAGGTCACACGATTAAAATATAATTTGACATAATTTTAATTTAGTATACAAAATTCAAAAATTTCTTTATTTTCTTAATCTCCGTGGCAAAGGTATTCATTCCACCAGTACGTCATGCACCTACAGGTGCGGCGATGCCACCGACCGTCGGTCCTCATCCGCCGCTGTGAAAGTGGAGTGAGGCATCAGATCTCTCAGCCAATCAATGGTACCTGCCGTTTGCTTCTATGAGGCTACCGTTGGGATTACAACTGACTTTCTAGCTGATGTAATTAAGTTTTTTTATTATGATGAACCTACTTGTCAATTTTATCTGGAGTAATTGGGTTAACTTTTCTGATTTTATCTCCTTTCATTGATTGTTTTGTTTATTTGTTTACTCTGTATTGAAGTTATGTATTACTCATATCTAATTCTATGTCAGTATAAGTTTTTGACAATCACACTGGTTGACGTTGATTCCAATTAGTTTATCAATCAAGATTCGGTAGAATCCATCCTGGTATAGTTGTTAGTTAGAAGAGATTTCGAAAATTCATATATTTCTATTCAAATTGCCCGAGTTTTCTTCACTCTTCTTTTAGTTCTCTTAATGCTAATTGTGACAATACATCTTTTATTGTATCTCAAATAATGTAAACTTCTCGCTTAGAAACATATGTTGTTTATGGAGTTGACACTGTGATTTTTGTGAATTGCTAACTTCTACTTTTGATGATTTTCCCCTTTTTAAGTCTTTTGAACTTGTCTACTTTCATTTGTCGATTTGGTACGACTATCTCAGATATTGGATTCAGCTATTTCTTCTTCTACAAATGGGTCGAGCGTGAACCACTTGGAGCTCTCCAGGCTATTTTGGTTACTACTTTTTCCCGTCTCACTCTACTGATGGATAATACGTTTAAATGAGGCGCATATTGAATTGAATTCTAATCGGATGGTTTGACTTGGAGGAAAAACACTATTATTTTGGATTTTAGGTTTTAAAAATATTCTTCCTTGTGGAGTAACCTTTTTATAACATAAGAACCATATAGCTCCAAATACATCATTTTACTTCTAATTGTTTACCATGGTTTGCTGCTTAAAAGAAGTATTAATTGGTCTTGGCCATGTAGTCAATCAATTGATTTAGTTTGCTATAAACATATATTTAAGCTATATTGATCATGTGCAGGTCTGGATAGCCAAAAGAAAAGCTCTTCCCTTACTACATGTCGGTCTGGATAGCCAAAAGAAAAGCTCTTCCCTTACTACATGTCGGTGTATAATTTTGATTGCAGGTGATTCAAAAGAAAGCTTATATTTTGGATCTTTGGAAGATATAGCTATATGGGTGATATTACCAACTTGAACCAGTAGTTTACATAAGGTATTTTTCCTGCTTCTTTATTTGAGCTTTTAATATATATATTGAGGTTGTTGGGGTTTATTCAATCTTTAATTTGGTGAAGTTGATTCTTTCAACAAAAAACACGGTCCTTTCTACCGTCGAATTGCTTCCATTTTGTTTATATATGCATCAGTTCATGTGTACTTCGAGCATATTATATGTATAGATGATTCAAGAGTTTGTATTTTGCGTCAAATAATCTTTTCAAAAGCTGAATTGTAAACGTGAATGATTATTCTGAGTTACAGAGTTGCATTTCCTCTATGTAGATGAGGAGTGTATGATACCCAATATTCTGTTGCCAATGAGAAATACTATTATTTGTTCTTACGTTATAGCATGGTGAAAACTAAGAAGTACTATCATGTTTCTCTATAGTGCTTAGTTCAAGGCCTAAATATGTGTATGTAGTGAATGGGCTATCAACTTGCTCATCTGTAAACTTCCTCTGTGAAAGCTGTTCATTTTTTTATGACAATAGAATCTGTAGTTGTTCCAGTCTAACAGCCCACACAACACAAAGGAAAGTTTACACACTAAGCAAGTTCCGTGCAACAAATTCGACCGAGAAAGTACTTAAACATTTCTGATTTAGTTGGGATGGGAATAGGGATGCTATTGTTGGAATTATACTGTAAGAATAATTCCTTCCAATACAGTTATCTGTTGGGATTTGCAACTAAACAAATTAAATAGGATATTTTTATTTTTTCCAGTGAGCATAATATACCAGAAAACAATTGCTTTCTTGCTTCATAATAAGCAACACCAATAAATGGATGAGGCAAACAATACTTGTGGGGAAATAGAAGAGATTATAGACTATATTGAGCAGAGGTTTAAGCAGATCAAGCAGTTTGACATACTTGACTATTATCCGTCTGACAAAAATATGACAAATATTATAAGAACATGACATCGGAAAGTGCCTTTTGCCAAAGGATTGAAAAAGAGTGTCTTTTGTTGGAGAAGACCCCCTGGCCCTGATCAATGGAGTTGCAACTAGATGAGAAAGGGGTACTTTGTTCTTTAATTTAAGTGCAGATTGTATTTTTGGTTTACCATTAATTAATTGTCTTAATTGTATATTCCAAAGAAATTATATTGTTCCTAATTTTTCAAATACTATAGCCCATCACTTCTTGTAGTAGAGCCTGTTGGAGAGAAGGAAATGAATTCTTAGAAAACTAGAAGGTGCAAATTCATAGTGCTCTCTTGTGGGAACTATTAAATACCATAGATTTTTCACCTTACGCTTTGTGTTATTATTCATTTACAATTTTTAAGAAATTTTTTTGCTCCCTCTGAAGAATCTACCAAATATTTTGAAGGATATTACCTTCAACCAGTCTTTTTATCAGGACATAACAAGTAATGAATTAGATGAAGTCTAAGTCGAGCTTACTGTTTACTTTCTTCTGCATAAGAGAAAAGGTTTGAGGACTACTATGTGAATACGTATGCTGAGGGAAGAATATAACACTAATAGAGAACACTCGTGGGCGGAGAAGGAATATAAACCAAAAATCGTCTTTTAATAATGGAAGAGATCATGAATGTTAAATATTGCATATGCTGAAGGTAATCTAGGATGTACGTAGAGGTAGTTGTGCTTTTTCCCAAATATTTATGTTGATGTCATTTGAAAGTCTGAATTTGGCGTGTTGGTAGAATGCAGAGTCTAAAGATCATCTATTTGATGACATTGAAGTAATAGCTACTTTCTGCGACTCATTCGTGTATGGATTTCATGTATACTCAGCTAGGTACAGCGCAATAGTTTGCTTTATAAAAATTATTAAGTCTAAATTATCATCCTACCAAAAATAAACAGCATCCAAATTGTTCTGCTATCTAGTATTCCATTAAAAACGCCTTCTTTTATTTTTTTGCCTCTTTAAGTTTTTATTGTTCTTCATTTTTGGAGACACACACCATGGCATTGTTAATTACTGAAAATGCAGGGAGTGAACTGGGTTTCTACGGTGAAGAGTATAAGGTTAATACACACATTTATCACTTAACATAAACATTTTCACTTGAATTCTTAAACTTAATGGTTAACTAAATTGTTTAATTCGGTATAAATACGAGTGCAAATAAGTACCTCACTTGACAGTAGATGTTAACTTATGATCTAGCATCTATACATACATAGAATTTTTTTATGGAATGATATGATCGGCTAGCCATAGCCATTGGCAACAACTAGGTCCATATAGCTGTTGAGTTTGCCGCCACCATCTTATATGAAAAAACTCCATAAAATGTATCTAGTCTAGTCAGTACTAATGGAAGTTGTTTCGATATACAAATGTGAATCCTCATTGAAGTCAGATTTATGGATAAGGTTCAACAGTCATTGAATGAATTAAGTTGCATTTGTAAAGTTGAAGCCCTTTTAGATTATCAAAAAACCAGCATTGGGAATTGTATACCTTTTCAGATTCCCAATGTAATCATCTCCCTATAATATGCTGGAGAAGAAACACCAGAAATCACTTAAAAAGAAAATCAGATTCAACAGATGGCGGAATTAGACTGTGTGGACGAATTCTATTTCTCAGCATTATTTGATCACGAAGAACAATTGTTCCCAATTTCAGATGAAATGTATGCTGAGGAATTGCAATTGCAAGAGGCCTTATATTCCGCAGCCACAGTATACAATAAGTTTAAAAGAGTCAAGAAAGAACCCGGAGAATCTTCGGGTACATTCTGCAGTATCTGTACAAATAACAAACTCGCAAACGAAATGTTCGCGACTGGAAATTGTTTACATTCTTTCTGTGTTAATTGCGTCACCAAATATGTTACCAGAAAAGTAGTACAAGAAAATGTTAGCGTTATCAAGTGTCCAGATATTGCCTGTATGGCCATAATTAAACCGAAGTTCTGGAGAGAAATTGTTCCTAAGCATGTGTTGGATCAATTGAAAAATAATGCTCTGTTTTCGGGTTCGATGAAATTGTACTGTCCTTATAAGGACTGTTCAGCTATGTTGGTTTATGATGGGAGTGAGAATGTGATTGACTCTGAGTGTCCTAATTGTCGTCGATTGTTCTGTGCTCAGTGTAATGTCTCGTGGCACGAGGGATTAGAGTGCAAGGGGCAGATCAAACGATAGAGGGAAGGGAGATGTGATGCTGATGGGAATTGTAAAGAACAAGAAATGGAGGAAATGTCCAAAGTGCAAGTGTTATGTTGAAAAGAGTGATGGCTGCGTGCAACTAACTTGCAGGTATTTTTCTCAATCGTTAATCTCTCTCTCATTCAAGAATCGTTTGTAATAATTTGTTTTAAGTTGTCGCAATAGTAAAATAAGTTTTAAGTTGTTGCAATAATAAAATAAAAGTAGGATCGAAGATTTGAAGCTTTTATATTTATTAACCGTTAATATTTATAGATATGTAATGGAGTACATTGGCCAATAGGCCTAACTTCTTCTCAACACTACAAGGCCTACAATTCAGACCAACAAACAGTGAAAACGTATGGAAAATAGCTTCAATCTTCTCATCTTTTTCTCATATTCTTATTACATAGAGACCAAACTGACTGGATAATTGGTGCGGTAAACAAGGAAAAATGTATATGTTTTTCTCTTAATGTATGTTAAAAAGTGTATATTTATCATTTTACATAGAGGTAGGGAGTAATTGGTTCATAACATGTCTCCACATGATAACTTGAAAGTAAAGTAATAACTATAGTTGGAATGTCAAATTGCTCTTTTTGTGTAACAATATAATGAAGATAGTAACAAAGAATTGATACTCCAATTGAGTTGTGCAAATGGTTTTGGGAAATAAGGCAAGAAACAATATACACATTGAACTAATAATATACATAGTATTTATTGAATATACAGTTGAGAAAATTTTGAATCTATGGCAGGTGTGGACATGATTTTTGCTATCGCTGTGGAATGGACCACAAATCTCAACATATTTGTCCTTCAACTTAACTAAAACCCCATTATGGTCGCTCAAGTTTTCTTTCATGCATGCATCTTGTGCTTTTGTTGATCGATTTCAAGGCTTCACATATATTGCAAGTTCAGATTATTATTATTCCTTTTAAAGTTTATTTACTTCTTAGAAGTTCGTATTTTTCTCTTAAATTAAAATGATTATTCAAGTGATCATTATTAAGTTTCCTTTGCTTATAAATCTGTAGCATAACTCTTTTCTGTTCACTTCATTATTTTTCTTTTTTTCTCGATATATTTTTCATCTATTTTTCTAACAAGGCATATGGTAGTTGTGGTTTTGTTTTACATTTCCTTTTTCTATTGGGAACGTTCATTTCTCAACACAATGGAGTTGCTTAAAAAAAAGTATGAGAACATAATAGTCTTCATACTTGGCGAAAAAGGAATGAGTGGTAGACAATAATGTTCATATCAAGTAAATAATAAGAATGAGAAATATTTATGGTATTGTATTTAAGAATAATTGGTGTTAGAGTCTCTAGTAGTTCTCTTATCTTTCTCTTCGAATATAAATTTAAGGATATTTGTGTTTGATTTTGAATTTATGTTGGATTTGAACCTTATTCATCAAAAATACTTTGATGGACAAATATAAGTGAATTTGATCTTTTAACACCCTGGTATTTGATTTGCATTCATTAGATTTGTTTTGAATGCCTAGATATTTAGTGTGCCTTCCTTCTTGATCTTCATAGAGAACTTATAACATTTAATCAACGAGAATTTTTTGCCTTGTTTAATTATGAAAATCTTTATTATAGTTGTAGGTTGGAAGAATTGTGAAAAAGACAACTATTTTTAACCATACTAAAGTCGACATGAAAATATTGATTGGCTCAAGCATGTCAATTGTGTCAAGATGGAAGAGATGACAAACTCTTCTCGACCAATCAAATTGAAACTCTCATAACGATATTTGATTAACTAGAATATGCCACCTCTGCTTGGGTGGAACATATATGATCATGACAATTTTTAGTGTATGTCTGCTTGCAAGTCAGTGTAGTGTCTGTGAAATTCTCATTTGAAGTTTCTGGTGACTAATTATGTGTCATTTGAAGTCAAAGAGTAACTTAACTCTTCAATTGGTATACCATTTAGTCATCTTTATCTTTGTAGAATTCAATTTTCTTCAATACCAAC
>JAJOOE010022926.1:0-21920 GCA_036250405.1 Solanum raphanifolium | reverse complement strand
TACAAAAAATTCCATTGATTCTTGAAGTTAATCTATCGTAAAAATACTATAAATCATGATAATTGACAACATAAAATATTTTAAAAATAAATACATTTCAAAAAATTCGATTGATTCTTGAAATTAATCTATCCTTAAAAATTATGTATAAATGACAATTAATCGTGATAATTGACAACTTAAAATATTTATTAAAAAAACAGAAAAAAAAATTGACTGATTCTTAAAATTAAATCGTGATAATTGACAACATAAAATTGTTCAAAAATGTTGTATGTGGGTAGTCTTATTGTGCCTTGAATAGCGTCAAAGAAAATACAGGTTTGTGATAAAAAAACTTATTCCTTTATCCACGCAAACAATTGCTTCAAAAACTTCGTTATTAGCCCCAAAACATACCATTTATGTTATTGGGCCCGTGCATAGCATGGGCAACAAAATCTAGTTATTATTATATAAGAGAGAGTTAGTGTCTGCTTCAGCATGTTTTGAAAAAAAATTAAAAATTAATTATTATTTTTTTAATTTAATTTAATTAGTGTTAATTTTTTTTTGAAATTATAAGAAAAAATTTTAAAAATTATTTCTTTTGTTCTACTTTAATTTAATTAGTGGACAATTTTTTCGAAATTATGAAATTTATTTTAGCTATGAACTTTAGTTTTAAATTCAAGACTTCATGTTGAAGTAGACACGTCTCCGTCAAAGTACCTGCTAGCTTTAGCGTGTTTCAGAAAAAAAAATTAAAAAAATTAGTACTTCTTTTGTTCTACTTCAATTTAATTAGTGTACAATTTTTTCGAAATTATGAAATCCGTTTTAGCTATGACTTTTAGTTTTAAATTTATATTCTTTATTTATTGCTTTATTATTTTGAATGTCGGTAATATTTGTTTATATCTTGTAACTACTTTGAGTAAAAAATCAACAATTGATGACGAAAAATATTTTAATTATGGACCTCTTCACAATAAATTTGCACAAACAAAAAGCAATTAACAACTTAAATATCTCAAAATTATATTGAAATTTAATCAACTTTCTAAATTCTATCTATATCACATAAATTAAAATAAAAAAATACTAAAATATTAGGTCCGTACAGGCACAGACACATGTGTCTAGTAGTTATCTAAGTACAAGTAGGGTCTATATATCACTGTTTTCATATTAGAGTTTTTAAGTTATTAAATATAAATTTTGTGTGAGAGTATTTATCTACACCTATAGCAAATGCAATCATAAGTTAGTACATGATTTCTCTATGCATTCTCTATGCATGTGATCTAAAGTCAAACTTTATAAATAGGTTTTTAATTTTGTTTCTAGTGGATAGATATAAATTGACTAGTAATAGCATATTTAGCGTAATTTTACTAGTGAGATCAAGAGAGGATAGGGCATACGTACGCAAACCTTATGAAGTAAGAGTATGTAAACAACACAAATTTTTAATGAGAAAATATAATATAAAGTTAGAATAATAAAATATAAATCAAGAATTTAAAAAGTTGATATAATGATATCACAATGCACCCGAATCTTCAATGCCACCACACTGATTACTTGAGCCTAAATAACCACACACAAAAAAATAGTGCTAATTCAATTAATCTCATCCATAATTAACTAACATCAGAACATTAATTATATAATTAAATTAGTACCAACTATAGAAAAAAAAAATAGAAATGAATTTTTACCTCTTTAGGTTTCTTCTCGTCGGCCTTCTTGGGCTGGTATTGCTATAGCATTGCATCTTTTCTCTAGTTGTTACACCACTTTTTCTGAAAATCAATGCATCATAGATATATGGGCATCACAACATATGACTTATGACAAGTCACTTTTAAATGATATAAAACAATTATCTAAACCTATCTCTGTTAGGCTTCCAAATGCATATAGGGTCAAGGTTTATTTCTTGGGTAGTGTTAATTTGTCTTCTCAAATAAAGTTAGAAAATGTTCTATATGTCCCTTCTTTTAAGCATAATCTTTTATCTGTTACTCAATTATGTGAGCAAAAAGATGTTGGAGTTCTCTTTAATAAAAATGGCTGCTTCTTACAGGACCTTTCTACAGAAAGGATTAATCGAAAGTTTGGTGATTGTGCTGCTGGTTATACATGCTGAAGGATAACACATCCATTGCCAACAATTCCATCAAGTTTTCTAACATTCAGTCTTCGAAGTTTTCTCTTAAATGTAGTCTCAAGTCTGAGAATGTAGTCCCTAAGTTTCAGTCTTTATGTGTTGTACCTGAGCTTGTTTTGACTCCTCCTATGTCTACTTTTGATCATATGAATGGAAAGAATTATGTTTCTGAAAATCCTGAATCTATTAAATTATGGCATCTCAGATTAGGACACATGCCTTATAATGCGATGAAGAATATTGCAGGGATCCTTGTTTCACATGAGAAACATCGGTTTCCTTGTGATGTTTGCCCCATGGCAAGACAATCTAAGCTTCCTTTCCCAAAAAGTTCTATTTCCTCTAAACATTGTTTTGAACTTTTGCATATTGATACTTGGGGACCATACAAAACTTCTACTTACAAAGGAGAAAGATATTTTTTAACCATTGTGGATGATTTTTCAAGAGCTACTTGGACCTATTTTTTATCTACCAAATCCAATGATTTTCCTCTTCTTAAATCCTTTTTAGCTTACATAGAAAGACAATTTCCTAGAAAAGTAAAGATTATTAGATCCGACAATGCTTATGAATTAGGTTCTGGGAATGTAGCTATAGATTTTTTCAACTCTCAAGGGATCATTCACCAGACAAGTTGTGTTGCTACCCCGCAACAAAATGGGGTAGTGGAGAGGAAACACAAACATTTGCTTGATGTTTGAAGGGCTCTTCTTTTTCAGTCGCATCTCCCTACTAAATATTGGGGGGAAAGTTTGCTTACTGCCACTCATTTGATCGATTTGTTTCCTTTCAAGGTTCTAAATACAAAACACCGCATGAAATTCTTTTAGGAAAAACACCATATTACTCTAACCTTTAACCTTTTGGATGCCTTTGTTTTGCCTCCACATTGTCTGCCAATAGAGACAAGCTTGCACCTAGGGCAGTTGCTGGTGTTTTTCTTGGTTATCCTTTTGGGAAGAAGGGATACAAGGTGTTAAACCTTCAAACCAATCAGCTATTTGTTACTAGACATGTCAAATTTCATGAAATGATCTTTCCTTTTGCCCACCCAGAACCTATGACAAAAATTTTTCCTTTTTCTTCATTTCCTTCTAGTGATATACCATTTCCTTCCATATTTACTGAGTCCACAAATACTAGCTCTCATCCTGATGTTTTCTCACCTCTTTCTATCCGTCAGGATGATTTTGTCAATCCTACCTTAGGTAACACGATAGAACAAAGAGACTTGTCTGTTGATTTTCCTACTAATTATATTTCTCATGACACGGATGTGTTACCAACAACACAAGACCAACGCAGATCTACCAAAACAACGGTTAAGCCTCACTATCTCTCAGATTATATATGCAACATTGCTTCTACAGTTATCTCCCCTAATCCACCTGTGGTTCATATGTATTCTTCTGCTTATTTTGTACTCAATGGTTCTAATCATCACATTTTTTACTCTATTTCACAAATCAAAGAACCTTCTTCTTACCAACAAGCAGCTAACCATCCAGGTTGGACATTAGCTATGCAGCAAGAACTTAAAGCCCTTGAATCTAACTCCACCTAGGAAGTAGTTTCCCTTCCTCCTGAAAAGAAGTCTTTACCCTGCAAATGGGTATACAAAGTCAAACTGAAATCTGATGGCTCTTTGGAAAGATTAAAGGCACGTTTGGTAGTAAGGGGGGATATTCAAAGAGAGGGTATAGACTATACAGAAACTTATTCACCTGTGATTAAGATGACAACCATACATTGTATTTTGAGTATTGCAGTAAAGAAGGGCTAGCTTTTGTATTAGATGGATGTGAATAACGCTTTTCTCCATGGGGACTTGGACGAGGAAGTGTACATGAAGTTCCCTCCGGGGGTTGATCCTCCATCTTCATCTCATGTATGTAGACTTCGTAAGTCTCTTTACGGATTAAAACAAGTTTGTCGACAATGGTATTCACGATTATCTGCAGCTCTTGGTACCAGGGGATATGTCTATTCCATGAATGATTACTCCTTATTTACAAAATATTCAGGGACATTGATAACCATAATTGTTGTATATGTCGATGATATTTTGTTGACAGGAAACAATACAGAGGAAATTCGTTACTTGAAAATGTTTCTGGATAAAGAATTTAAGACCAAAGATTTGGGCTTAGCAAATTATTTCTTGGGGATGGAAATAATACCTGAATCAGATCGACTAAAGTACTGTTCCATGTCCCAGAGGTCTTCGAGCCTTGGCATTTCGAATCCCGTTGAATGGCTGTGGTTCCGGGACTCAAGTCTGGAGTCGCCAGGTGAGACATTCGGTTCACGAACTCATCATAACACAACGGAAGTTCACTCTTGACCTCTTATCAGAATACCCAGACATTGGATCTCGTCCTGCTTCCACACCCTTAGATCCAACAGTAAAATTGAGCTCTGATTCTGGAACTGTTCTTCAAGATCCAACCTTTTATCGGCGTTTGTTGGGACAACTGAACTTTCTCACCCACACACGACTAGATTTGTCATATATTGTTCAAACCTTGAGCCAATTTATGCAAACCCCTTGTACAGGGCATTTACAGGCAGCTTATCACACTTTGCGATACCTCAGAAAAGATCCAAGTTTAGGCCTTTTTATCAATTCATCTCCTTCTTTTCAAATTCTTGCCTTTTGTGATGCGGATTGGGCTGCGTGTGCTGATTCCCGCCGATCTGTAAGTGGGTCTAATCTTAGCCTTGGAGGCTCACCAATCTCTTGGAAATCTAAAAAACAGATGGTGGTTTCCTTATCCTCGGCGGAAGCCGAATATCTCTCTATGCGTAGGCTAGTTGCAGAAATTTCTTGGGTGGTTCGTCTCCTTTCTGAGCTCTCTTTATCTCCTTCTATTCCTATAAACCTTCATTGTGACAATCAAGCATCAATTCATATTGCACGAAACCCTGTCTTTCACGAACGAACAAAATATATCGAATTTGATTGTCATTTCGTCCGTGAAAAACTTCTTGATGGGTTAATTTCTCTGTCTTTCGTTCCTTCTTCTTCTCAAATTGCAGACTTATTCACCAAAGCTTTGGCTGGACCACTCCATCGACACTTTATTGGCAAGTTAGGAGTCCGATCTCCGGTCTCCTACTTGAGGGGGGATGTTTCCAGTGACTTAATATGCTCAACAAAGAGAGAAGCTAAGAGGAAGTTGAGTGAAGAAGCAGGCTGTTGATTTGCCTTTGGATCAGAACATAAGCCCAACTATATTATTGGATTGATTTATTCATTATGGGCTTCAACAACAGAAACAATAGAGGTCCAGTTCTAGTAGAACAATTTCCTTGTAAATACATATACATGTACAGATATTTTAGAGTACAGTACTCTAGAAATAGTACATGTCCTATTTTATGCTATACAGTTGTATGTACTAGGCAGGTACTTAGTTGATTTTATTACCATTCAATCCCTAGGACGTTTGAATATATTTGCTTGTACAGTAGCTTTGTAATGACAGGTTGAAGAAATACAAAATCCAGAAAATTTCTCACAATCCTTTCTAGTATATTTCTATACATTCTTTCAGGATCTCCAGTTGATACTTCTTACTGAAGTCAAAATCAGGTGTTTAGGGCTTCAATATTTCCCTTGCACAACCATATAGTTGAAATGTAACTTAATTAATTAGGAAGACAAAAGTACTCTTTCCTTTTTTTACTTACTATACATAGTAATATAGCAAATAAAAAGGCAAATTTAGAATAATAAACCTTTTAATTGATCATCAGCATAATAATATAGTTGATATAGTAATAATATTAGACATGTTACTTCATACCTATTATTTTCAAGAAAAAATAGTAGTACAATATAATCAACCTACGTACTGTCCCATCAAAATTTCTTAAATAACTTTAAACAATTTCTATGGAAATGTTCATTTGATGCATTTAATAAACATGTACACTATTAAATCTAAAGGTCAAAATCTACTTAGGGAAAATTACACCTCATAAACCATGATTAAACTAAGAGTTCTATATTTTATTCTATCTTTAATGGTTGCATATTTGTAGGCCAAAAACTTTAATCATTAGTTGGCTACTTAGCTTTTTCCATTATTTTCTCTCTCGAGCAATCCTCTTTTTATAATTTTTATTATTTTCAAGTTTTTTTTTTTGCTTAATTATATTAATTGTTCCAAGGCAAGTCTTCAGAAATTAATAAACTTCCACCTCCAAATTCCAAACTATTTCTATTTTCGAGAGCCAAGTTATATGAATTTTTACTAACATTTTAAAATATATATGTTCATCATATTGATATGAGAAAAATAAAAACTTATAGTATTTTCTATATAGCTTTCGAATATATAAAAAATCTAATTCAACATTTCCCACCTTTTTGAATATTTTAAATTTTTTTTTGTTTAATTATATCAATTGCTCAAGTAAGGTCTCCAGAAATTGATAAACTTCCATCTCCAAGACCCAAACTAGTTAAAATATCTATTCTCTCCATCCGAAACAATTTGTCACATTTTATTTTCGAGAGTCAAATTATATAATTAACTTTTACTAACAATTTAAAATATACAATCTCGTCTATGGTTATACTTTATTTAGTTTTAAAAAATTAAATTCTTTAGATGCTAATTACACCTTATGATTTGATCAAGTATGTTCCATGCCCTACTTGATCAAACAACTTGCAAGTAAAAGTAAAGAAACTTATAATATACAAGCTATTTTTGTTTTTTTTTAGATATAAAAAGCTAACTCGGTTCATTTTATAAGAAGAAATATTTAAAGAGAGATAAATTAGTTATTAATCCTTTCTTCATATTCTTTGGCTACATCTCTTGGTATTTATTATTATTTCATATGATATTAAAATATCTTGATTTATTAAAAATATACTCTAGCATATGAAGTACTAATAAATAGAAAATACATGAATAAAATCAAATCTCTCGTGGTTGGCAAACTTCGCAATCATATAGTTGAAATGTAACTTAGAAGGACAAAACTATTTTTCTTTATTACTTTCTATATATAGTAAAAATAGCAATTAATAATATATAATACAAGGGGAAATTTGGAAGAAAACACCTTTAGGTTGACAAGCAGCATAATCATGTGAATTATCATCCATCAATATAATTCATACATGTCTATTAATTGCTATCATAATCATGTGAACTATCATCTATCAATGTAAAATTAATCGTGATTTGGAAAAATATAATTTATACATATCTATTAATTTCTAACATAATCATGTGAATTATCATCTATTAATGTAAAATCGTGACTTGGAAAAATATAATTCATACATATCTATTAATTTCTAACGTAATCAGGTGGTTTCTTTAAAAATAATAATTGAAACCTCGGATAATCCGCGATCGCTATAATTTCTGCCACAACTTCTAGCCTTTTGGTGAGCACACTGTATTGAGAACTTTGTGTGCAATGGATAAACTATCACTGTGTAATAGTCTGCAAATCACAAAAGGGGTGTAACCCGTACTAGGTAATTAGCCCTATGTGATAGACTCAACTCAGAAGGCATTGAAAGTGGATCGATCCTGAATCATTTGTATGAATGACCACCCTCAAAACCGAATGAGTCATCTTGAAGGCCATAATCATGTAAATTATCATCAAGCATATAAATTGAAAAATATATTCATACATATATATCTATTAATTTCTAACATAATCATGTGAACTACTTGAAAAATATAATTCATACATGTCGATCAATTTGTATATTTTCCTATGTCCACACATAATGTATCAGTTAGGGGGTCCATGTCTATCAA
Organism: Solanum raphanifolium; assembly: GCA_036250405.1. Lineage (NCBI taxonomy): Eukaryota > Viridiplantae > Streptophyta > Magnoliopsida > Solanales > Solanaceae > Solanum > Solanum raphanifolium. The sequence goes on along the minus strand of JAJOOE010022926.1, from coordinate 13,964 downwards.
AATCATTTATTAGCTAATGGACACAAAGACGATTCAACTTGCAATTAGGAGAGTGCAAATTAATATTTTTTTGGTCATTTTCTTAAAGGAAGAAGAAAAAGACTTTAATTTTTAATTGTGTTTAAGTTTGAAATTTAATCGTTACTTATTTAATTTCTTGAGTTAAAAAGTTATTGTGTATATTTATTTAGTATGAAGTGATAGTTTGCGGGATAATTGACCTTTTTCGTGATTTATGATATTACATATTTCCATTATTTTAATTTTTTTATAACAATTATTTTTACGTACTTTTCATTATAATATAAATAAATAATACAGACAAATATGCCCTTTTTGGGATGGCACAGAATTTTCCCTAATGACATGTTTGAGCTATCTTGTTGGCTCATATAAAAGGAGGTTTGATTTTTTAGTCTTTAAAATTTTATTTTAAATTTTCTATTTTTTTAGAAGAGATTTTCATTTTTACACATATAAAATTTGAAACGATCTTTTTTTTTTTACTTTTAATTTGAAAATAGTCCTAAGAGATTATTTCCACTAAAACGTTAATACACAATCTGTCCCGGCTCTTAACATTATTGTGTAATAAAACTCTATTGTGTGCAATTAAAATAAACAATATTGTATATGTGTCCTCGTTTCTACGTGATTGGGTGGTTGTTATTGTATTATGTTGTTAGCTTAAATATAATTTTTATTTTTATTATTGCATAAATTTTATTGCATCGTATGTTAAACTCATCATTAGATACTATAAGTTTCATTTTGTAACGATCGATTTGGTGCGATCACATTGTTATCTTCTTCTCTCTTTTTTCTTCATTTTGTCTTTACTTATTAATTAATAACCTTATTTAATTTATATTTTTTTACCCTGCATTTTTATTGCAACTCTACTCTACTTTTCTTGTAGGTGTAACTTTCTAATTATTGATGTGATGTGTGAGATTATGTAACGATAGAAAATGACATTGTCACAACCCAACCCACCAGGCCGTGCGGGAACCTACATACTACCACCTAAGTAGGAGAACCCTCATATCCCAACAACTTAAAACATGCGGAAAATTAAATAAACGGAAATAACATACTAACGGAATTCTTAATTAAAAACCTTTAAGACAATTTCGAGTTAAGACTTGTAAAGTAATTAACACTCCCAATGATCTAGTCTAAACAGGTACAAGAGCTACTAAGAGTACAACTGCACATAATAATTAAAAGACACAACTCCCACCATGCAGAAGGAAGAATAGAAGTTGCTGGAGATTTTCTTCATCTTCACCTAATGAAACCTCATCGATTCTGCAACCAGACTATGTCAAAAGACATAGCAAGAGTAGTATAAGTGCAAACACACGTACTGGTAGGCATCATCGGTCAACCCGACGCCCTCCGCATAATATAAGAAACCAACGAGTAAGATCATGAAATAAACCACTCGCTTCTCCACCTTCACCCTCTCTTGGAATACCTCCATTATACACTAGTACTCCGACTACTAACATCCTTCTCAATCAACTTACCTACCAGGTACTTGATCATAGCCTAATCGTTCTGACACATTAGCAAATCCCCAATTACACCCACAAACATTCCAACTAACTGCTCACTTCATACCCTTACTCCCTTGTCACATTACTCAACCATGGTCACATAGTCCACTACATCAAACTTCCTTACTACTAAATTCAATATCTTTCCCCAAGGTGAAGTCCATGCCACCTACGCATATTTCATCACATACACTACCTCTACTTCCCGCCATTATGACACACGAACAATCCTTACTATCTATTTCTCGCCCCTTGAGCACTTTACCCTTCCACTATACCCTACAAGTTCGCTAAACACACAAAACAATCAAATATAAGCCATCATAACCTTTACTACTAAGTGCAACACACATTAGTCAACACCACCATATAATCACATGCACCTATTGAACATATACAATATCATCAATATGTATGAACAATGAACAACTTCGCATTTCCTCAAAATACACAATTATGAAAAGTCAGTGGTCTTCTCATGGAACCCAAACTCAAAACAGTTAGCATACCGGAATGTGGTACCCGATCCAATGATTATGCCGGAACGTGGCAACCGATCCCATAATTATACCGGAATGTGGCAACCGATCCAACTTAGTTATGCCGAAACGTGGCAACCGATCCATTCAACACACCACAATCGCAATCACAAGTATATCCTCAAGATCATACATTTAAGTCATGATTTCATGGTAACCATCATTCATTTATCTCCTTACAACAAGTGTGATCAATAATGCAACATTCATATACACACAGGTATCATAATGAAGCAAGAATAAACGTACATCACACAAACATAGAATCACAACCATCACATACAATGGATTATTCATTAGTACACATCATGCAAACCCTAATTCGACCATACTCAGCCCTACTTCGTCGTCTAAGGCTTCTTTTTAGGGTTTAAATCATAACTCATTCGGTGCACGAAGGCCTACGCATAAATCCTACCATTGATTTACATATATTACGCAGTGAGCACAGATTTAAACTACTCAATTCATAAAAACCTGGCCTACCTAGGCGCCAAGCAGTTGCACAGAGTTTTGGTCTTTGATTCTTGTTTCCGGAATTAGTGACGGTGATCTTGACCGTAAATTCGCAATCCATCGACATCGTCGCGCTAGAAATCTCTCTCCTTTCTATCCAAGCTTGCAGCAGCTTTCTGAGGGTTTCTAGGGTATTTTACGACTATTTTTAGGAAGAAGGAGAAGATAGGATTTCGCGTTATTTATGTTCTGCCTCACCTATCCCGCTCTGGCACTAACTTACCCCGCCCTGGCGCCGCCGCCCTAGTGGCAACAAGCCCGCTCTGGCGGGACAATGGCCCAGAATTTTTCTGGATTTTTTTTCTCCTAAATAACGACGGTTCGGATCGTTACAGATATTATCTATTCATATATTATATTAATTCATCAAAATAATACTAATATATATTATTATATAACAATATTGATCGAATTGTAGAATATGTATATATATCACTTCTTAGTTAACAAGATGAATATTTAGTGCAATGATTAAGGAATTGTAAAAGTTTCTTGAGGTCATGTGCTTTAGCCCTGCTAGCCTCGTAATTGTACCTTACTACGCAACCATTGATACCCTTAAAGGAGAATTTAAACAAAAATCCTATCATGCAAAATACAATTATTAAATATGCCGTCCTTTTCGAAAAATCCAATCATGCAAGTATATAAAGAGATCGAAAGGATACGTAGAAAGAGCAAGCAGGCAAGACTGCAAGAGCTCCTAAGAGGTTTTTATTTCTCTCTTTTAAATGTAATAGTCTTAAATATTTATATTCCGACTTTCTATTACTCGATAAATTTTATTGTTAAACCGAAAAATTCTCCATTAATCTTATTTCGCGACCAAGAAATTTGTTTGCTATGAGCAAACCAACAATAGATTCATGATGAAATTCATTTCGTACGCGTACACTATTTGAAAACAAAGATTTTTCCAACAGTGAATTAATGAAAATTTGTGGTTATAGAACTTATTTTTTCCATTTATTCACATCAAACTAGTTCACTCGGAAAATGTATGTTAGGAAACTTATTCTCACTAAAATAGCGAGAAATATCTTATTTTTTCTTTATGAAAATGTAACCTTTTTTCCTTTTTACTGATTCAATCAAAATATTTATAGAAATAACCATCGAACATTTTTTAGTAAAAATTTACGATAAAAAACTATTGATTTTTTAGCACCTATAATCATATATTGTTTTTGGTTTTGGAATCATTTGTAGTGTGACTACATATCATGAATACTACTACTATTGCTAAGTCATGGGGAGTGAGAAAAGGTTCATGGAGCAAAGAAGAAGATATTCTTTTGAGAAAATGTATAGACAAATATGGAGAAGGAATGTGGTCTCTTGTTCCCATCAGAGCTGGTAATATCTCACTCTAACTATTTAGAAACAAATTTAGAACTTAAATTTTACATATTATATTTTCAAAATTATGGATTCAGACCTATTATATTAAAAAACTCATAAAGGTAGGAGTAAGTCTACGTACACTCTTTCAGACCTCAGTTATGAAATCTCACTGAATATGTTATGATTATTAATAGAAGTATTGAACTCAGGGGCGTAACTACCCTTAGCCTAGGGTATCCAATCGGACACCCTTTGTCGGAAAATTACACCGTATTTGTGAGTAAAATAATACTTTAAAAGGTTAAATAACACATTTTGGACACCTTTGAAAAACAATAAAGTTTCTTATCTTAGTGCTTTTAGTCGTGGACTTTTTTTTACATTTTCAAAAGAGCTCCTAATTAATTTCTTAATTAATAAATATGTTATTTAAAAATAATTCAAAATTAATAAATCTGTTATTTGACTTCTGTTTTTTTTTCATTTCATTAAAAAATTTAAAGTAATTATTTAATTTAAAGTTAATAAGAAAATTTTATTTATTTATTTATTTATGGGAAAAAGAACAAATATACCCCCAAACTTTCAAAAATGGTATGTATATACCCTCGTTATATTTTGAGACTGTATATACCCTTGCCGTCTTATTTTTGGGTCATATATATCCTTACAACAAACGGAGAAACACGTGGCAACATCTCAACAATTGACTCTGTTTTGTTTTATTTTTCACCTACAAAACTAAAAACCCACCCAAATACTTTAAACCCACCTGGTTATCCAATTTTATTTCTACATCGTCCCCATTCACTAGCTCCGGTAACTTTCTCAGAACCGTCGTTGTCGCCACCCAGTCATAAGCTACATTCAATTTTATCCCTTCTTGATCAATTTCTCGTTTTCTAATCGATAAATTAACGCGCAAAACACTCTAACAATATGAAGAAGAACACATCTTCTTAATTTGAATTCAAAACCCTAACAACCTCTTGTTGTTTTGTTTCCTTTTCTTGGTACAATAACGAAGAAACATTCAATACTCCATAGTGTATTATCTTCATAACCCAATGTAATGCGAAAACTCCGGCAGAGTCTTGCCGTCAGCTTAATGCGAGCCAACTTAGACATTTTACTTCATCCCCAAATCATACATATAAACATTTATTGGCCGCAACGATTGATTAGAATGTACTGTTACCCGGCAGATATGAAAAAAAACAGAAATTTCAATTTATTATGAATAGTTCGATCACTATACAAAAGATGTGAAGAAAAACTATTTGTAATCAATAGTTTGATCTTTGCCAAAAGTTGTTGAAATTTTGAAATGGGTTTCTACGGCCGAATGAATTTTCCACCATGGAAACATATGATCTGACTATTGGGAATAGGAAAAGAGGAATAGATGGTGATGGAATCAAGTGATTTGCTGCACTGTAAAGATGTTTTAGATTGGGTCAAGTTTTTTTTAATACGGGTCGGGTAAAATAAATTAATAGTTGGTGAGTGGGTTTTTAAATTTTCAACAAAATAAAATAAAATTGAGACAATTGTTGAGATGTTGCCACTTGTTTTTCCGTTTGTTGTAAGGATATATATGACCCGGAAACATGACGACAAGGGTATATACAGTCTCAAAGTATAACGAAGGGTATATATATACCATTTTTAAAAGTTCGGAGGTATATTTGTCCCTTTTCCCTTTATTTATTTATTCCATAAAGCTACTAAAAGTGAAAAGGCTCCACATAGAATTTATTTTAATATAACTCGTTTGATTCTACTCTTTATTTTCCATTTCTCGTTGTTAGTCATCAGAGGTTTGTGAAATCTTGAAGCATAAAAGTGATTTCATTCTAAATTGAATTTTCTCTCTCTCTTTTTTCTTTGTCTGTTCACTTCCTATCAAATAAACGTGAACATTAAAGCTAAATATTATGTAGTTTAATTTTAAAAAAATTGGTATATTTTTTAATTAAAAAATTAATCATTAATGTTACGTAGTTTGATTTACAAAATTTAAGTGCACCCATTCATTAAATTATTTTTATTAGCTATGAAAATTTTGAACACCCTTTGTAAAATTTCTGGCTATGCCACTGATTAAACTTAGATGAATCCGAGATGCTTGAATGTTGCATCGGCTCCATATAGGGATGGCAATGGTGGCAGTGCGGAGCGGGAGCCAGGCGGGTTTAGCTTAACCCACAAAAATTTTAATCCTTCCCGCCCCGCTCCGCATAACAACTTTTTTCATTTGCAACCCGCCTCATCCCGTCCCACATAGACTCGCCCCGCATAATTTTTTTAATATTTTCTTTTTCTAGTTAAGTTTGATACTAAAAATAAAATTCATAAAAGTAAATTCATTTTTCATTAAGTTTTATTAATTTAATAGAGAATGACTTCCAAATTTATTTTGTAGAGGTTGTTGGTTTTATGAGCATTTTAATATTTGTTTATTATTGAAATTGTCTCATAATTTTGCCATAGGCTTAATAGCCATTCTGCCACAGTAAATATTCATTAGAGGAAATGGGAGTTATGGCATTACAATTGTTGCCTTTGGAGGACTATCCATTTTGATTGCTGCAACCTTAGGCATTACTGCCTAATTACTCACTTCTGAATCAATGCCCTTAGGCATTATTACCCTTTATTTGATGGTTACAAAACGTTGGAAGTTACTGTTAGTGGCAGAAGGTGGTCAACCATGACCACTAATTCTTTTTCATTCAATCTCCATTATCATCCATTATACCTTGTAACCTATGTAACTCCTAAAGTCATTATCTTCACTATTTACAAACCATTTATCTTCTTATTCATTGCTAGGAAGACTTCTTCTAGTATAAATAGTGGTGGTCTTCATTTGATTTGTGACATACAAGACACAACACACCAGAAAAATATAGAACGAAAAAGTTAGTCAAAAAAGAGAGTTCTTATTAGTTGAAGGGCGGTGTTCTTTTTGTGGAGCTTTGAACTCAACTCTTGTCCAGAGTTGTTGAGTTATATATTGTGAATAGGTTGTTGTATCCTAGAGGGGACAAGTCAAGAAGGACTACTGCTGGACCGGTGAAAAACATTTGTTGCAGTGGGCTTGAATCTCCTTAAAGAGAGCGAGATATCCACGCCTCAGTCTGAAGAGATTTATTTCTTCATTTTATTTTCAATTGTAATCTTGTATTTTTTTTGTTATTTTGTAATTTTTCACTAACAGAGGTAAATTGGGAAACATGTAACAAATTGTATTATTTTTTATTGAACCATTTTCATTTACTATCTTGAATATTTTAATATCTTTAAACAAATTATCTTAATAAATAATGTTTTATCACTCTTATAACATGTAAAAAATTAAAATTACGTTTAAACCCATATAAAATCACATATACCCGCAACCGCCCCCCTACCCCCCCACCCCCGCATTAGTTTTAGAAAAACTCACTTCAACCCGCCCACATCCCTCCCGCCCCGCCCCATTGTCATCCCTAGCTCCATAAATACTGATCTCCAGATAAGAAATATGATTCTGAGTTATAATATTTCATTAGATAAGAGTACATCTGACATATACCTTTTTGTGTAAACGCGAAAATGTGCAGGTTTGAATCGATGCAGGAAAAGTTATAGACTAAGATGGACAAATTATCTAAGGACACATATAAAGAAAGGTGACTCTGCTTCGGATGAAATAGATCTCATCTTCAGGCTTCATAAGCTTCTAGGCAACAGGCAAGTTTATATTCAAACTAACACTTTGATTGATGAACATAACAACATTTAAAATATAAGTATATTTTGATTTATTTATAATGTTAATGATTGTGGAAAATAATATATCAATTAGTGTTTGGTCATATCTTAATTTGATCAAGGAAATATCATATCAAGTTCAAGACTGATTATGAAAGCTATGTCCAATAGAATTGGACACATCAAACTAAATTAAAAAAATAAAGAAATTGGTAGTGAAAAATTAAACTATATTCTTTTATACCCGTAAAATTATTGTCAAAGATTTTACTCAATTACTTTTTGGGAACATAAGAAACAAAAATTATTATGTGATTTTTTGAATAGTCTATATCGATCGATTTTCCTTCATTAATTTGATTCTTTCAATAAATGCGTGTAATCAAGGAATAACTATCGACTAGCCAGTTTGATTTTTTTTTTACATTTAGTAATAAAAGTCTTTCGTTATTACTTTCTAAAGATATGATATAAACATTTGAGATGAGTATTCTTATTTATATCATCACAAGTCACAACTATAAACTTTTTTTTTTGTCCATATTAACAAAATATCTAATTTAATTCGCTCTTTCAAAATCAACACAACAATAGATTTTTTATTTATTTTTATGTTGCTTCCCTTGATTATAAAGGTTTTTGGAGAAAACCTATAAAGGGCACCTCTTTTTTACATAACCGTAGTACCGTACCATAGACAGTTAGATACAATATTGTGTAAGTTTAATTTCAAGCTTACTTATAGAATTAAGATATATTGATGTTTTTTTAATGATTCTATTTTGTGATTTCTTCAAACCTGACTTATATTATTACGTTGAATTTATTATTGATGTTCTTATTTTATCATTTTTGTAATTCACTCTCTATCTAATTTCTTTTTAATGATTCACACCTTCATATGTTAATTCTGTTTAAATCAAATTTAATGTCTACTTCATGATCACTATGTTGGAAATCTTTGATGGAGAAATAGGATAATGTCATTTGCAGTGGTATGCCCGCCTTGTGTATATTATTATTCTAGATCTTCGTATATATTTGTTTATTTTACTTTTTCTTTTGATTTGCTTTAAAAAGAATGCCTTGATAATTGGTCCTTAATTTTTATTTTCTACTTGACATTTAAAGACCATAAAATTAAATATTATTTTGATATATTATACATATCTTTATTTTAATACCATAAAATTCAAGAAAAAAAATAATTTTCTTAAATTTTGTGTCATGTCACAAAGAGAATATGTTCTTAATTATTTGTATTTTTCCTACTTTGCCCTTCTCAATACTTCAAAAATGAGTATTCTATTTTATCGTTTGCAAAGAAATAAACAGATTAAGACGAGAATCACTAAAATAAATAAAATAGGATGGAAATTATAAAAAAGAACACACCATAGGGGGTGTGGAATGCAGAAGTTTCTATTATAGAGGAAATTATTTTTGTTTTTTAAAATACCAATTGATTAATATATGTACAGAAAAATGAAAATTATCATGTGCATTTCATTACTAAAAATACTGTTTTTCTCGAGGTATAATACATAAATATGTTTTTTAACTTGATCTTAATTCATATTTATGCCCTCCAACTTTGGGTGTGCACAAGTAGACAAATAAATTTGTTTATTGAACAAATAGACAGACATATCATATGTGGCATCATACATGGTAATTTGAGTCTTATATGGCATCCTACGTGTATTAAGCCTCGTAGTACTATGATAATCGATTTCAAAAACAAAAAAAAATTAACAACCATGATGGTCGATTTTATTGGTCTGATATTTTTAATGAGTTCAGATTCGAATGGTTTTCTCATTTCTGAATATTATTTTAATTTATTTTTAATATAAAAACTGACAGGTGATCGCTTATTGCTGGGAGACTTCCAGGAAGAACAACAAATGATGTGAAAAAATATTGGAATACTCGCTTACTAAAGAAGTTAAATACTACTCCCTCTGTCCACTTTTATTTGTCATGTTGCACTTTTCGAAAGTCAATTTGACTAATTTTTAAAGTTAAATTAGATTACGTTAATTCGATATTTTAAAAAAAAAAATTAGATATTCAAAAACTATACGAAAAGTACTATAAGTTTCAATTTTTTGCATATCAATATGATGAAAAGATACATCGTAAAATGTTGGTCAAAGTTCTTATTGTTTGACTCTAAAAAAGGAAACCATGACAATTAATTGTGGACGGAGGGAGTATTGATCTTCCTGATCAAAGTATCAATAATAAGTGCAAAGCCATTACGATCACCAATAATGAAATAATAAGACCTCAACCTCGAAAACTGCCAAAAGTTACAACACAAGTGTCGACCACAAAAGAAGAAGACAACAACGTTGAATGGTGGGAAAGTTTACTTCTAAATGCCAACTGCCATACAAAATTTGTTGGACGACGAGAAAATACTAGTACCAGAAATATCTGAGGATGGTAATGGTACTATTGGAACCAAAAATAGTTGGAGTAACGACTTTTCTGTTTATGATGATGTTGATCTTTCGGGTCTACTTAATTAATATAATTAATTGAAGCATTCCATATTAATACGAACATATGTACGTACTATTATATAAGCTCAGAGATGCATGTGATAGTAATGGTACGTACACACAAATTAAATGTCTCTACGTACGTATTTTATGTTATGTTATGTTTCGTTTTTATTTTTGTTGTTATAATTGTGATGTTCGGACATCAATGTATTATGTTATATTATGTTACGTTTTATTTTTATTGTTATAATTGGGTGTTCGGAGATGTACTTAATGTTATGTTCGCAAAGTGGGATCTCATTTTGCAGTAGGGTACTGGACTTCACTTTTTTCATGTGCATTTAATTTAAATTTTTTTATCCTATCTATCTTGTATTGTAAATTCAAGCTTTAAATTTTATAAGTTGAGCTTGTAAAGTTTTTAGCATACAATCTATATATTTTAAAGTTATGGATTCATATTTACTTTTTGTTATTTTCCTTGTCTCAATTTATATGTCACAATTCAAATTTTAAAAATCAAATAATTTAATTTTGCTTAACTCTAAATTGAATGTAATAGGTTCGTAGCGGTACCAACATAATGGTCAAGATTTTGCGACGAATTACCGATAAATTTCATAGCTATATATAATGTCATGTTTTTTAATAGTGACGCTACATAATGATTAAGGTTTGCTTGGATTGCCACTCAATTTTAGGTGATTGACTATCAAGATTATCGATTGTTTTTCACTTTTTTTTTTTAAAAAAAAACAAACTTTAATATACCTAATTAGCTTAAATGATCATATTCACCGAATTTTGTATTTTTTTGATGAAATTTAATCACGTAACAGATATAATTTTAAGAAAAAAATAGTTATAAGACAATTAACAAGCCAGACAATTCTTGACTAACATGTCCATTTTTGTTCTAAAAATGTTCAAGCGTTTATATATTTGTAAACTTTTGATGATACCTCGGCACTAGGATTTTAATTTTAGGGATCCATTAGTCAGAGTACTTGTTTAAATTGGACTCAATCTAATTATATTTATTTTGATTGACCCACAATTCAAATTATTTTTCAGAATGCCCCATGTTCTATTCACTAAATCATTGATGATATCATCGGAGTATATATATTTTATGGTTTTTGTATACTTTGATAGTATCAAACAATAATTGAACAGTCTCTTCCTCTTTGATGTCATCAGAGTATATATATATATACTCTAATGGTATCAAGGTAACTGAGTAGTATTTTCAGTAAAACAGTGTTTCTTCCTCTTTGATAATTTCAAGTATATATATTTTTACCCTTATTTAGGAGTGGGAGTTGGGAGGGACGAACAAGGGCAAATAAGTAATTCTAATGTTAATTTGGGTAAATCTGTAAATAAACTTTTCCTATGTAGCCACTTTGCCCACATTCTTCTCTTATTCATTCTTTGTATGTGTTCCACATCTATTTTCACATGAGCTCTTTACTCTTTGTCGGATTCTGATCTTCGTCTTGAATCTCTGTTTTGCCTTCAAACTTGTCTTCATTGCTGTTGTATTCTTAAGTTACGGTGAGTTTTTCTTCCCGCTTTCCCCTGAATTTTCTATTCCTAATTCCTAAATATGCCCAACTCTTGAAAAAATGCCTATAATGGTAGCTATTTTCATTCTTTTCTGAATTTTTAGATGTATGTATCTAATTTGCTCATGCATGTCCGAAAGTCGAAATAAATACGTAGATGACTTTGGACCCTTGATGAAGAAGAGGAAACAGTTGAACTTGTAGATGAAGTTTAGCTTATTTTTTGAGGACAAAAAATACCCACATAGGGTTTAGCAGACCTTTTTACACTTCGATAAACTTTTTCCCTTTATTTAGCACTTATCGCTACTCTTCTTTTTCGGATTTTCTATTTTATTTTCCTTATTCGGTTCTCCAATTTTCAGCTATTATTTTCTCAATTCCACTGTGCTTTAAAATTCGTTGCTTTCTCTTCTCCTGTTTCACTTTATTTTCTCTCAACTGCATTGTGTTTCAATTTGCGTTCATGTGCAAAGTGGATCTTCGTTTTACTCATAACCTTTGATAATAAATCTTATATAAATTGAAATCTCAAATCCTCCAACTTCATGAAAGATTAGATATTTCAAAACACTATTATTCTCTCCATTAAACTTGGACTAGACTTTTGGTACGTACATATAGTTCGTAATCTCTCCATTAAAATTGAACTACGACTTTTGATACATATAGTTTGTATAAATAACTTTTAGTAGTTCCGCACTATACGTCAAAATTAATTTCAACACTTCTGCATCGGTGGATATGGAGATGATTAAATATAAATTATGTACACCAATTCTGTTCTGTTGAAATGCTTTCTAAATAGCCAGGAACTTTTGTAGTTTAATTTTACATAAAAATCTATCCTTTTCAGTATCATGACCTATCAATATTATACAAGAAACCACTGAAAACAAAACAAGCTGCTTCCTGCTTTTGTGTCTGAATTGATGGTCAAAATGTCAACTTAAAATATCTGTTTATTTAGGAGATAAACCAGTGTTCTCTTTTAGTGTGTATATAAATAGTGTCTATTGCTAAGTTTTAGTTGCAAAAGGTTGGATGTATTGAGAGTAATTGAGTGCATGTGAACAATTATATTATGGCACACAAGCTGTACCACGAAGCTATGGGTAGTGAGACCCGATTGATCATTAGCGTGTTCATAAAAAATGGTAAGGGAGTTTTTGAAGGATTGAAATCGTTGGTAGACATTGGAGGCGGCACTGGAACTGTGGCTAAAGCCATTTCTATTGCATTTCCAGAGTTGAAATGCTCTGTTTTCGATCTGCCCCATGTGGTCGAAGGCTTGGAAGGGGGCAACAACTTGAACTATATTGGTGGAGATATGCTTAAGTCTGTTCCTTCCGCTCATGCAATTTTGCTAAAGGTATAAATCGGAACTATGTACATATCCATTCATAATTTGCTTGCGTCAAAATGAATTGGGATCAAAAGTAATCAAATGACGGATCATGATAATAGTTTGAATTGCAATTTCACCTGTTATTACCCGATAGTTTGATGAGTCATTTTAAGTTCAATTTGTTATGTCAAGTTAACAAATAGATCATGACTCAATTTGTTTAGAATGAGACGGATTGAATGTGCTACTAAAAGTTATGTTGATTTTACTATCTTTTGTTTGATTTGTCTTGTATTTATGTTAATATTTTTGATGACAAGCAGTGGATATTACATGATTGGAGTGACGAAGACTGTGTTAAAATATTCAAGAAATGTAAAGAAGCAATTCCAAGTAAGGAGAATGGAGGAAAGGTGATTGTGATTGATAACGAGAAAAGAGATAACAAATCATTTGAAACTCAATTGTTTTCAGATGTACAGATGATGGTTCATGTGTCTAGAAAAGAAAGAAATGAACAAGAAAGGGCAAAACTCTTCTCTGATTCTGGATTTAGAGCCTGTTTGGATGGGCTTATAAGCTGGTCAAACTGGCTTAAAAGCCAGTTTTTGACTTATTAGAGTGTTTGGCAATTATCAAAGTGACTTATTTTAAGTCAAAAATGACTTATTTTAAGCCAAAAGCTAAAAGCTAGGGGGGGGAGCTTTTTTTTTTTTTACTTAAAAGCCCTTTTATGTTGACCAAGTATATTACCTTTTTGCCCTTAATTCTTTTATACAATTTCCAAATTGCCCATATTGAATTATTATTATTAT
>JAJOOE010022925.1:0-22131 GCA_036250405.1 Solanum raphanifolium | reverse complement strand
TAGACTAATTCATCATTTTGACGGGCCACGAGAAGAAGAGGCAGAAAATAAAGTTAGAAAAAAATAAGACATGAAAATTAGTCACTATACAAGAAGACATGAAAATTAGCCACTACAAAAAGACGTGAAAATTAGTAACTACAAGAAGACATAAAAATTAGACACTAAAAGAAGACATGAAAATTAGACACTAGAAGAAGACATGAAAATTAGGTACTACAAGAAAACATGAAAATTAGTCACTACAAAAAGACATGAAAATTAGTCACTAAAAGAAGACATGAAAATTAGACATAAAAGCAGACATGAAAATTAGTCACTATAAGACTTCTTATTTTTATTTTATTTTCAAACTCCACGATGGTGGCTTGTGGGGTTTAGACAGTGATCCCAATCAATAAATTAAAGAAGCAAATAAGTACACGGAGAATATAGACTATTAACTTTTTAGGCTTTGAGAATTCACAATTCATCTATAACTGTCAAAATGGATTGATTTAGTCTATTTTAGTTAGTCCATACAGATTTTAGAATTTAACACATTGGACTAGCCCGTTTGAATTGGTTTAAAAAAAAGTTGTTTTTAAGTCAGAAATAAAAGATCAAATTAAAATGACTTTTAAGTCAAAAAATAAAAAGGCGAGACCTATTTTTGGTTTTTTATTTATTTTAAATCATTTTAAACTTATTTTAAGTCATTTCTGACCTTGTCAAACACTTTTTAACTTATTTTAAGTTATTTTTTAAATTTGCCAAACACTTCCAGAAATAAATAAAAAACTGACTTAAAATAGGTTTGACCAATTTTTAAGTCAATCCAAACACCTTCTAACTCATTATTTTGACGGGCCATTAAAAAAAAGTGGTAGAAAATAAAGTTAGAAAAAAAAGAAAAAAAAAAGAAAGGAAGACGTGAAAATTAGTCACTACATGAAGACATGAAAAATAGTCACTACAAAAAGATATGAAAATTAGTCACTAAAAGAAGACATGAAAATTAGTCCGTACAAGACTTTTTATTTTATTTTCAAACGTCGTGGCTTGTGGGGTTTAGACATTGACCCCAATCGGTAATTAACTAAGAAAATAAGTACACGGAGGAGGACATAAACCATAACTTTTTAGGTTTTGAGAATCCACAATATTCTTTTTTTTTGTTTAAAAAATTACGAGGTCCTTTGATATTTTGTATTAATAAAAATAATGTATGTATTAGACTTGTGTATCATTAATATTTTATTTAATATAATTTTAAATTTATATGTAAACTCTACTGTGTATTGCTAATGCATAGAAATATATGATATTAGTGATGTAAAGAGTTTTAATGCACATGCATAATCAAAGACACAATTGCCTCTCAACACTTTTTTCACATTATTTTCATCATTATGTGGAGGGTATATTTGTAATTAATTTTTTTTATAGAAATTATGTAATGCATGTTATTTATGATACACTAAGTCAAACATTACATAAGAAAAAATCACAACGTAACTAATTCAAGTATAACTACTATAAACATTTTTAATATTAGCATTACAAATATACCACACTCAACACTATTATTATACTTCATAACAAACAACCACTTAATAGTTTGGGAGACTTCTGTACTTGTTCCAGTTTATCTACGACTGTTAAAATGGGTTGATTCAGTCTATTTAAGTTAGTTCATGCAGATTTTTAAATTTAACTGATTAGATTCGACTAACTCTATCATTTTGATGGGCCATAAAACAGTTAGTCCAATCTATCACTACAAAGGTTGCGGGCCTCATCGGGCAACTCACTATTTAATTTTTTTTTTTAAAAACATACTTTTAAATTTTAATTTAAAATGCTACATATATGGATCAACGAATTTACTGAGACTTTAATTTAAAAGTTTCGTTCTTAAGCAAGCTCCAAAATTCATAACATTTCCCCATTAATTTATATGTTTAACCTGATCGATCAAACATGCCTAGTCCATATTGAGCGCTCTAAATTTCATTTAGATAAAATTTTACTTATCAAGATCTCTATTTTAAACCTTTATGATCGGTTAACTGAATATATGTGGCAACTTCAGGGCAAAATGTGTAAGTTACATCTGAATTAAGAGAGTGAGGAAAATTAGTTTTTATCCAAAAAAATAACGTAATAAGAATGAAATAAGAGGAACAAAATAAATATGAAAAAAGGGCTAAAAGAGCATTCTTTTGTCGACTGTCGACCCCTCAAGAAGTTACGTCAAAATTTTGACAAAACCTCTTTGTCTTTTCCTAGTAATGTGTCACATGTTATCCATCATCCATGCACTCACATCAGTTTTCCTTTACTAAATTCATTTCATAATCCAAAATTAGGAGATCTAGAAATGAGATATCAATCGTCGATCCATACATTATTTTAATTAAGTTGGAATAAAGATAACATTACAACATAAACATAATCCCACAAAAATACATAATAAGATAATTAACTTGAAGCACGTACGAGTGTTGAAAAATTAAAATGGTAGCCACAATACATCATCTATTATAACATTTGAGTTTCTACTGCCTGGATCTTGATGATTATCAGAATCTGGAGACAAGCAAATCAAGAATTGGAGATAATTAGTGCGTTGTTGTATACCCCAAACATCAAATAACTGTATATAATAACAATATCATGAAGAAGAAGAAGGAATTAAAATATTAAATAGTTCAGAATATACCAGCTTTAAATGATCTCCTTTTTGTTTCCTCTGAGATAGGGAAAAAAGGCGCAGCCCCTGAGAAATAAATTAATGTACGTGGAATAACGAAATCAATAAACAACAGTGTTATGCTATAGGTTGAAAATATAATTAACTAATAAAAGTGTGCTCTCTCTAACAGCTTAAGCTTTTAGATGAGATGATCACACACTTCAACATGGTATCAGAGCAGACAGAGGCTGCCACACCCAAAATTAAAAAAAGAAATTCCACGTGCTTGGCCATAAAAAAGAATCAGGCCCACACGTGAGGGACGTGTTGAAAACATAATTAACTAATAAATGTGACCATCTCATCTAAAACTCTATTTGTGGGGTGGGCTCTATTTGTGGACATGTTGATCAAACAAAAACATCTTTCTTTCTGCATTCATCCTCGAGGTATTTTGTGAACACAAACCATTCATTGACATGGAAAACTACCAAAAGATTGCAATCATCATAGGCACTTTTAGATGAGATAGTCTCACACTCCAACACTGTACAAGCACATTAATTTAATTAATTGAGAAAATTAAAAACCAAAAGTAAAATATATAGTAACATTTGAAGTTGTAAAATTACTTGAATCTGCAGAAGTTGAAGGTTGGTTTGATTCCTTGAACAACAAAAATCCCTTCTTCATTTCTGTTACAGATGACTTTGGCATATTTAGCCAAGTCTGTCAGAAGAAAGTAATATCCAGTATAAACACTATCCACAAACATCATTAACATAGTAGACGATACAGATTCTTCTTCATCATTAAGAATTGTAGCGTCTGCATGGATGAAATTCTTGGAATTCACTTCCTTCCATCCACCATTTGCTTCAATTCTGATAATGCTATGAAATCTGTCGGGTCGAGCAGGAGGAACCCAAACTCTAATTTCAATATCATCTTTGCACCTATTTTCTATAACAGTAAGCTTAGCACCCATTACTATTTATTTTGTTTTATCAATATTCGTGTATGAATAATATGATGTGAAAAACTCTCCATCTTATAGTATATGATGCCAAGTATTGGGAGAAATATTACGTTGTCAATTATACAATGACATCACTAAAGTAGAATGAATAGCCATTTAAGTATATTATATTATGATGTGAAGGGAAATATTAATAATAAAAATATCACAGCACAATCTAATCAAAAGGTTTATTGAGAGAAAAAAGAAGGGTATTACCCGCTTTGAATTTGCCGAAATCACCATTCGTGACCTAGTGAACCTAGGTCTCATGGGTTATATTGTTAATTATATCTTAATTCATATCAATTTTTCAAAATATATATACATACACTCACCTAGAGGGCGGGTCCACCTCTTAAGAAATGAAAATCTATTTTATAGTCTCAGTATCTTTATAACTTGTCTTTTTCTTCTTACTCTTACTCCTACCCCACCGCACATCTCCAGCTAAGATTTGTCTTTTTTGTTTTTTTTTTAAAAGTACTTTATTACACAAATTAAAAAGTCAGCAAAAGCAATGTTTGTAAAATTGTCGTGCTTATTTTCTTCTCTCTCTCTTTAAGTATTACTTTTCTAATGTAGTTTATTTTCCTTTTTCTTAATACTTCTTTATGTCTATTTATCAAATATTAAATAGATTAATGTTATTTCAAATTTAAATTTAATTCCCTATATATTTTAAAAGAATTAAATTAAACATGTGTTCTTTAACATCATAAAAATTCAATTGTACTATTTTAGGATAAACACAAATTGTTATTTAAGTCAATTAACAAATTTAAAATATAATTAATTATTTCCCCCCATTTTATCATAACAATTTACATTAATTATTTCCCCCCATTTTATCGTAACAATTAAATCTTCATGTAATTTTAAAGCACAAGTTTATTGAGAAAAAGAGAAGATACCCATATACGCCTAAAAGTCACTTTCAAGTCTGACTGAATGACCGCCAAAATATATAATGTGTACCTATATTTATTAGTTTAGAATTAGTTGGATTAATATTTTATTGGTATATATAAAAAGCTGGGGGAAAAAAGAATGAGTCAATATACTTTTTTTTTTCCTTCACCCTTAAAATTCTTAAAATTCCCCAACAAACTCAGACAACGACAAAAAATCAGTTTTTGGAAATTGTAGGACTCATTTGAATTTTTAGCCTTTATGTCCTCAGGTTATCTTTTATTTGCAACGAAAAGTTGGATTTGACATATAAAATAGTAATTATTTTATTATACTGCCGATTAATTAATGTTTAATATTATATTTTGAAAATTAAAAAATAATTTTAAATTAAGAATAAAACATGAAAAGAAGTCAGAGTGCTAATAAGTGGGTAAATATTAGAAAGTTCGTAAACTTTAGATCTTGGAAAAGTTGGAACGAGAGAAAAAGGAAAAGGAGTAAGTTAGAGAAGAGGGTGAAGTAGGTAAAGAGAGGGGAAAAAGGAGAGCTAAAAACGCAGATAAAGAATAAATAAAGTGGAGTTCGAGGTTTACTTTTAGGGATGGTTTGGTACGAAGAATAAAAATAAATTGTTTTGGGATAAAAAATAATTTAGAAATAAAATTTTGGTGTCTTGTTTGGTTGTCAACTTGGAATAACTTATCCAATCATTTATACCATAGTGATGGAATAACATATCCCATGGGATAACTTGTTCCAACATAGCTAATCTTATGATAATTAATTTTGAGATAACTTGTTCCCAACCAAACGACTCTTCATAATTTTGGATTCGTGATTTTTTATTGTGATTGTTTTTTTTTTTGTGAATTGATCTTCACAAAACGTAGTACTTAGTCCTTATTGTATGATTTGATTTTATGATTCTATAAGACCTAATTTCAATTAATGTTATGAAGTTGTTCATATATATATATATATATATATATTGATCTCAAAGTGCTAAACGTTTGACATTGTTTGAACCTTTTATATTGCTAAATTTAAAATACAATTGATATAACATGTGATTATTTTTTGCATGTTTAAAAGTCCAACTCTTACTTTGTTTTTTATTAAAACACGAAACTCAATATTCTACGCTACATAATTAATTAATATTTGAATGAGTTCTATTGAATTATGTTACTTTTTCTCTTTTGTATGATTAATAATATGTGCTCTTTTTTATATATATAAAATAAAATAAAATCGGTAACTTTCTTTGGATATATTTTGAGTGATGAATCTATATCAAATTAATAAGTTTATGTTAATCTATGTAATTAACTTTGATTGTTGAACATTGGCTTCAGTTAATTGCAAACGATTAACGTTTAGCAAACAAATAGTAATGTATAGGTTAATATAAAAAGTGAGCTTTGAAAACTTCTATAAGATGGTTAAAATGGTTAATTAATTCAATTACTACTTGATGAAGATGTTCTACAAGACTCTTTTTTTATTGCATGGTTAGTTGCTATAAACTTTTGTTCTTAGAGTGGAAATAGGTGGATTATACAGTTAAAAAAGAGTATTATAAAAGTTAATATCATTTTCTATTTTAATTTAATTTATTTTTATCAACTCTTTTGGTCATGATAAAAACAATGATGTTTTACAAGATATATTTTCTTCTGGTAACATGGCTAATTGTCAAGTACAAATTTCTATTCTTAGGGTGGAATAGAGTATTATAAACGTTAATGTCAGCTTCCACTTCAACACCCTTGATCATGACTAGGAAAAACCAGGGTCGACTCAACAAGATTGGGGGCCTAAAGCGAAACTTAAGAGAGGGGCCCTAATATTTTTTTTTTTCATCATAAAATACTTTAGTTTAAAATCTACTTTTCTAGCTTTTTTAGATGCGAAGTCATTAGTTATTATTTTATAATCGATTTGTTTTAATAATTCTTTTTCAATGGATGATATAGCTAATACATTCAATCTCTCTTGAGACATTGTTGATCTTAAATAAGATTTAATCAACTTTAGTTTCGAAAAACTTCTTTCGGCCGAGGCAAGTTACATGAACTATTAACACTATTCTGTAAGCAATGTGTGTATTTTGAAAAGAATCAAGTCTTTTTATTTGATTGAATACTTTCTTTAGATCAATATCTTCTACTTGAATTATTTCTATTAACACTTTTAATTCAAAAAATAAATCTAAACCATCAATATCAGGATAACTATTATGGGTTAGAGAAAGTTTAGGGTTAAGACAATATTTTTTTGAATTCTCATCATCTAGTGATCTCAAGTTACCACTAAATAAGAAATCATAAAAAAAAAATCATATGCTTCAATTGGTTCAAATTTATTTTGAAGTGAAAAAATAGCTTTATCTACACTATATATTCAACTCATATGCAATTTCCTTAGTAGAAAATAGAAATCATAGCACCCATAGTGCATATAAATTTTTAGGGCCCCCAAAAATATGGGGCCCCAAGCGATGACTTTAGTGGCCTAGGGGTTAAGACGGCCCTAGGAAAAACACCTATGTTATACAAGATATACTTTGATAACATGCCTAATTGTTATAAATTTACGTTCTTGGAGAGGAATAGAGTATTGTAAATATAACGTTAATCATTAAATGTGAAAATATAATAATTACATTAAGAGAAATAAGTATTTTTAAAAATGAGTTGATGGTGTAATTTTCTTATCCATTATCCGTGGATAGTAGTTAATCTCATTTTTAAAGTATACTTTTATGTTCTTAAAGTGGAATAGAATATTCTCAATGTTAATGTCGGCTTCCACTTTTTATTATTTTTAGAAAATACATAAAGTCCCCATTGAACTTAGACCTTATTTTGAAGTAGACACTTAAAGTTTGTGGAAGTCCTATTATCCCACTAAACTACTTTCTATCAAACTAAATATGTCATTTTGACCCGCTTCTGCACCTGCTGTGTTTTCACATTTCCAAGGCGGGTGAGTATCTTACAAAACAACCCCAAATCAATATAAAACGGTCATGTGGCATTGTAAATTGAATTCTTTATTTTAGAAGAAGACCCATCTTCCCCAAATTAATTCAAACACCATTGATAGCCATGAAATCTTACTACAGTGTCATGACGAGCCAACACTGCAATATCTCTCAAACTTCAATTCACTTTCACAAGATGAGTACTACATTAAGTCAACAACAATCCTTGAATTTCTGACTTTTTTTATAAAAACCCATTTTCAGAAAGAGGATACCACAGGCCGATGCTAGCTTCTCCTTCGTCCACTGATAATATTATTCAAAAATTGAAGAAAAACTCAGACTAAACACACAGAAAGTAAAAAAACAAAAACAAAAGAGATTGACCTCAAAAATATTTATTGTTCATACTCCACTAGATTTTCTCAAAACAGCCTCATTAACCGATACAAATAAATTAGAACTCATTAATATTAATTTTATGTAAGAATTGAAACAGCCCAAAGAGTGAAAATTGCATCAATCTTACTTCAGATCACTCAATATCACAATTTTGGGAAGAAAAGATAGAAAAAAAAATTGATTAGAAGGAAAGGTTAAAATGTGAGTGGGTCAAGTTAAGAACCCGGCCTTTATAAAAACGGGTAGAAAAATATAAATAATTATAATATTTTATTAGGGGGTGAGAGACAAGCGTGGAGAATTGGAATAGAATTTGCTAAAAAGGGCGTATTTAGTTTGGTTGAAAATGGTTCAGTGGGGTAATAGGACTTCCGCAAACTTTAAGTGTCTACTTCAAAATAAGGTTTAAGTTTAATGGGGACTTTATGTATTTTCTCTTATTTTTATTAACAACTTGATCATGACAAAAAGAAAATAAAAAATAAAAATGCACTTAATGTTTTACAAGACATTTATTTTAATAAGATGACTAATTGTTACAAATTTCTATTTTCTTGCAATAAAATAGAGTATTATAAACATTAATATCCACTTTAATTTTTCATTTATTAACACCCTTGATGATAACCAATAAAAAAAAGTACACCATTGAATGTTCAACGAAACACTAGATACGTGAGTCCGTGCCAGCACAGACCCAATATATCTTACTTATTTTATCGTAATTTATATGACATCGATGAAATTTAGAGAATTTCTCAAAGTTTTAATGTATATTTTCTAAAAAAAATTGACTGTTTGGTTTGTTATATTAAAAGTAGGATGCATTACAATTTTTTTAGAATAAGTTGTTTGTTTTCAAAAGGCATAGTATGTCATTTAACTGACCTCATTTCATATTTATGCCCTTCAACTTTTGATGTGTACAAATAAGCACTTAAACTTGTATTAAATTGAACAAGTAGACACATGAGTCTTATATGACATAATACACGTAAGAGGACTCAAATTGGCATGTAGGATACCACATCGGACATGTGTGTTTATTTGTTCAACTTAATACACTTAATACAGGTTTAAGTGTGTACTGATTTGTGTAACCCAAAATTGGAGGACATAAATGTAAAATAATTAGGTAAAGTTAAATGACACATTTATGTATTTTGCCTTAATAAAAATATCCTCCAACGTATTAAAAGGATTTGAGAGGGCATTTTCATTCCTTTTTCTATTTCTATATGAAATAGGCCAAAATATTTTAGGATTGGATAGTCTATGAAATTATTTTATTCTTTTTTACTATATCAGATAGCAATTCTATCATTTTACTACAACAATAATGAGATTAAATAATTTTGAGATTACTTATTACCTCAAATTAAAAATACATATATTTATGAAAAATTTAAAAATAAAGTTTTATTATCTGTGTTGGTCTTTACTCTCTCTAAGAGAGTGAAATACACTCACTGTGCCACGTAAGCATTTAGGGAGTAAATTATTTTAGTTTTAAATTGTTCAGTGGGTGATAGAACATCTGTAAAGTAGGAGTGTGTAGTTAAAATTTCGAGTATCGATTGAGGGGTGCTTTAGACCATTTTCTCTTGGAAAATTGAAGAAAAAAAGAAGAGATGAGGTTATAAATATTCAGGTCACCCCTTTTATGTCACCTACTATGACTTTGTCTTCTTTGAAAATTCTTAATTAAGCAAGATCCACGATACATTATTTCAACAAATTTAACCAGGCATTGCAAGTGGTGCCGGCTGTGGGAAAATTCATAAAGATTCTCCCAATTTATGCGACATAAATGACATTTTGAGATTCAATCGAAATTTTTAAGTAATTAATTATTGTCATTTATAATACTTTTTATGTATTTTTTTAAAATATAAACTCACTAATATTTTTGAAACTTATGGTCTAAATATAAGTGAGTGATATTTGTGCCGCTATAAAATATTATATTAAGAAAAAATTAGATATTTTAAAGTTAAATTGTTATTAAAGATAGAAATATATTATTTTTTTAATTAATTAAAAAGAAAAGTGATAAATTGGGATAAAATAAAGTAATAAAAATCAGCATACAATATTTCATTAATCATAAACTCATTTAATTAATTTGATAAAAAAATTTACCAACGTTACTAAATTTCACTTGTTTCTTAAGGTATTATTTTTTATTTATCCAAAATTTTGATTAGTTCCAACTTTTCAAAACTACTGGTTCTCTATTTAAAATAACAAAGCTACTATTGAAATGCATAATATTATGTAAAGGAGTTGTGTATTTAAAGCGCGTGTCTTACAAAGCCAACCTAGAAGTCTAGAACTACACTTTCATGCGTTAAAAAGGTAATCACGCGCGTAGCTTAGATGCAATGATTTTAGGTGGGTTCTACAAAGTTAAAGGGCACATTAATATATACAGTAATATGGTCTGGCTTTTTGGTCTCACGGGGGGAAGGTATCACCATCACAGTCTGTAGTACAACCCAAATAAAGCAGTTAATTTGGAAAATGTCAAAATTGTCCTTTGGTCGGCAAGCAGCCATGTTGACGATGAGCTGCTTGCTGTAGCCTCTTTAATATATTAATAATATAGTTAATTTAGTCAAATAAAATTTAGCTATCATTGATTTTGTCAACATCAACTCTTACATCAAATTACTAAATTAGTACCATGATGTTTAACCTCTAGTCTATTATATTCTCTTTACTTGTATACATAAATCACACCCCTTTTACACAAAATTTCAAGAATCAAAGTCCCTTAGTAAGAAAAGTTCTTAACTTGTTTGATTAAGCTTGTTCAAAATAAAGTTATGTTAAAAAATGGAGGGTGGTGAAAATATTTTGATGGTGAGTAGTGCACGTTTGAGTGGCTCAAATGTATGGAGAAATAGTGCTATGGATGTGTTTTCAAGGTCTTCTTCAAGAGAAGATTACGATGATGAAGAGGCGTTGAGATGGGCTGCTCTTGAAAAACTTCCAACTTATCGTCGTTTAAGGAGAGGCATTCTCTTAGAAGAAGAAGGACAATCTAGAGATGTCGATATAACAAAGCTTGATTTGATTGAAAGGAGGAATCTTTTAGACAGGCTTGTCAAGATTGCTGATGAATATAATGAGACGTTGTTGATGAAGCTCAAACAGCGCATTGATATGTACAAACTTTAAGCTCTTTTAGTTTAAATTTTGTGAGAAAAAAAATGACTTCAATCCTATCAAAGAAATATTGGAGATGTTCAACTCATTAGACTAGTTTTAAAGGTCTGGTGTTTGGTCTCCGGACAATGTTTTCTGTAGGAAAATTGACTTTAGTCGTATCAAGCAAACTCATAAGATGTTGTAAGTCGTTAGACTAGATAGTTTTCATGTGGTTTTTAATTTTGATACTACGTTTATGAGCTATTCTTATCTTTATGATCTTATATATAATTTTGATTCGATTTATGATCTTATATATAATTTTGATTTATGATCTTATATATAATTTTGATACTACGTTTATGCGCTAATCTTATCTTTATTCCAACTTTATCAAAATGTATGGATCAAAGATTCGTTTCTCCTTCTGCACTAGATCTTATTGTTAAAATTCTCATAACTTTTCTCCCTTACATTTTATTAAATTTGAACAATACGTATGAAAGGAAATAAATTAACTAATTGCCATTCCAATGTTCTTAAGATTTCACTGAATCATTCCTAGTTAGATCAACTGAACCCTTAATGAGTCTAAGACATCAATGATAGACGGTATCATTAGAGTAAATTTGATTACACCAAAAACACAAGTCAAAATGCAATTCAGTTTAACTTGTTGCATACTACTCTCCCTATTCTCAAAAACTCTAAGATTCCTCTCTTTCCATATTGTCCACCAAATAGTGGCAGGGACAATTCTCCAGTTACTTCTGTATTTTGCTTGTGTCTCTGCTTCCGCCATCGTATTTTCCTATTCCTATGCTCACAGTTTCTAAATTTCTTTGCAACGCTAACAAAAATCCGTTTATTTATAAACTAATTAGGATAAGTAGTCCGAAACGGAATGAATATAGGAAAAACCTCCTGATAAGCCATGTTGCATAATCAGACATGAGATTTAGTAACTTATTACCGACTAACTATAATCTAAATAATTAACACAACTGGCATCACATTAAAAAAATAAAATAGACAAGTTAGTTTTGTAATTAAAAATTAAAAACTAATTTTTGTGAGGGATAAATGTTGTAATTTCCTTTTACACTTTAAAGAGACATTGATCCAACGTGGAAGTAAAACGTACACGGAATATTTCAATATAAATTACAATTTTTCTTTAAAAAATGTAAAGCTAATTAAAAAGTCAAAATAGAAAGAAAAAAAATGCAACCTGAAATTCAAAATTCTACACTCTAACTTCAAAATTAACTAGATAAATTTTTTGATTGGATTTTGAATTATTATTCAAACTAGGTAAATTGTACTATCCAAATTAGCTTACATGTTGTATATTGATTTTGTTGTGCAGTTGATAACATTAATTAAAATCCAAAAGCACATCTAATTTTAATTTGATGAAATAACTATTACAGACGATATTTCAATTATGGCCTTGCACATTGCTCCTATTGTCACATCTTTCATTTGCAGAAGTTTATCAATATGTGAGTTGTAAGTATCCTCTTCTTATTATGAAAATATTTCCAAATATGTGTCTATTCCAGTACATAATTTACTTAATAGAACTCTTTAGTGGCTCTATCTAAGATAGAATTATCCGTCTAACTATTCTGAACAATATCAATAAATTCTAAATATCGAGTACACTACAGCTTATCAAATTTGAAGGGTCTGGGTGCCTTGTTCTCGTAATCCTAAAACAGAGTAATAAGCGAAGGTGAATAGTCTGAATGAGTGCAAGGGAGGCCTTTTTGGTCAAAAGGCTAGTTATATTATAAACTAACGAGGATTGGATATGCTAGAGAAAATGACATAAATAGTCTCTTAATTATAGGAGTAGGTCTAAAATGGTCCCTTAACTATACACTTAACGGATTTAGGTCTTTAACTATTCAAAAATTTATCAGCTTTGGTCACTTAACTATACACTTAACCGATTTTAGTCCCTTAACTATAAACTTACTGATTTTAGTCCTTTAAGTATTCAAAAACTTATCAGATTTGGTCTTTGTCCATTTTTAAAATACAAATAGCTTAGATTTATATTAACGGAAATCTTCATGAAATTAAATTTTTAACCCATTTTTAAAGTTGTTTCTCTATCCCCACCTTTTTTTCTTCAAACTACTCTTATGAAAAGAACAATAACGTCAACGATTCAAAATAAAATTAATAAGGAAATAAGATATAAGTCCTAATTTTATTCAATGGTGGATAAATTAAGCATATAATTGTTGTTAATGACTTGAATCCACACTTGAATATGCTAATCAATGCGGATTTTATTTAATTTACTCAAATTTCTTTACGTAAAATAAAATGAATAGAATAATAAAATTCATCTATTTTAAAAAAAATTTGCAAATCTACCATTTTATAAATTTCAATTTTTGAAAAATTAAACAAATTCCGTTCAATAAAGTCATTGGAGTACAAACTTTGGATTTAACGGGTAATAATTTTTTTCTTTTTTATAATAAAGTTTAGCATATTCAAGCTATTAGTAGCAATTAGGGGTGTTCACGGGTCGGTTTGGATCGGTTATTGGCAAACCCAAAACCAAATCAATTTACTCGGTTTTAAAATTATTAAAACCAAATCAAACCAAATATAATATATATTTATCGGTTTAGTTGTTATCGATTTCGATTCGATTTGGTTCGATTATTCAGTTATTAACCATGGACAAAAATAAAAGAAACAATTCATTCAAAACGTGAAAAAAGTGACAACAATTAATTCAAAACGAAAATGATCACTAACATTACATTACTATCAATCATTGAATTTACTACGAATAAAACTTCAAAATTTATTATTTTGGCCTAGAAGGAAGAGACAGTGACATTTTCAATCTCATAAAGAATTGTCAGACACTCATACACATGAAACCAATAAGTTAAATATTTTCATCTTGGGCATTTTTGCTTTCATAAGTAAATTATCCTTGACTTGAGTCTCCACCACATCTATTTCCTGCCCGCTTGTCTCATTTTCAGGTAGAGTGTACCTGGCAACTTCGTATTTTGGTAAAAATAAATTTTGATGAAAAGACATATAAGATCTTTAAAATTGCTTAAAAAAATAATATATTATGTATGTATAATAATAAAATATATGTATATAATTTGTCGGTTCGGTTCGGTTATTTCGAACAAAACCATAACCAACCCAAATACTATCAGTTTTTTAAAATCTAAAACCAAACTACACCTAACCCAAATAAAATAGATTTATTTAATTGGTTTGGTTCGATTTTTCTGGTTTGGATCGGTTTTTATCCAAACCGTGAACACCCCTAGTAACAATAATATGCTTCATTTTATCCTCTGTTGATTAAAATTATGACTTATATTTTCTTTCCTAGTGAATTTTATTTTAAATCGTTGAGGTTAAGGTTCTTCGCATAAGGTTAATTTGAAGAAAAAGTCGCGGAG
Source organism: Solanum raphanifolium (assembly GCA_036250405.1). Taxonomy (NCBI): domain Eukaryota; kingdom Viridiplantae; phylum Streptophyta; class Magnoliopsida; order Solanales; family Solanaceae; genus Solanum; species Solanum raphanifolium. The sequence continues at coordinate 7,522 of JAJOOE010022925.1, read as the reverse complement.
AGAGAGAAACAATAGAAAAAATTGCAAAAGGATTTAATTTTTCGAGGCATGGATTCTGTTAATATAAACCTAAGCAATGTGTATTAAGAAAATGAACAAAGACCAAACCTGTTAAGTTTTTGAATACTTAAAGGACTAAAATTGGTAAGATTATAGTTAAGGGATTAAAACCGGTAAGTGTATAGTTAAGGGACCAAAGCTGATAAGTTTTTGAATAGTTAAAGAACTAAATCCATTAAGTGTATAGTTAAGGGACCATTTTAGACCTACTCTTATAGTTAATGAACTATTTATGTCATTTTCTCGGTCTGCTACATGCAGCTAAGTATTGGAAGTTTAGGCCATAAAAAAATATTACAAAAATCCCCTCTCGAATACATCTCTATCTCCTTCAAATACATTCATATCCCCGCTCGAATACATCCCTCCCCTTAGGTATGTATCATTTGCAATGTATCAGACAACCAAGGAAGGTATCCAAAAGCAATGAAAAATTCAAAAAAAATAAAAATTGGGGAAACTTCTGGTATAGGATTAGGATGTAATTAGTCTCCTAATGTATGAAATTTCTGTACTTTATACTTTAAATAATTGTTACAAAAATTTAATTTCCTTGAATACATAGTTCCTAAAATGTCTGTCCATACTGCGCTATTTACTAACATTGGAGGAACTATCAAAAAGGTTGGATCTCTGAAAGCACTGTACTAGAGACCTTTCTTGCTAAGCTTGTCCGACACTTTATTCTGCTCTCGGAATATGTGTGCTGGCATCACTGCTCCCAGCTTCTCCATTAATAACCTGCATTCAAAGATTAAGTTAGTAAAGAGGTGATTATCGTGTTCAAACATATTGATCAGTTCCATGGAGTCCGTGTTGATGTCTGTCTACTGGGTTCAGCTTATATTCAATGGCCATAAGCACACCTTGTCTTAGCGCACGAACCTTGCCAGGATTGGGTTGGCATGGGCTTCTTTGCTGATAAAAGTCAACGATCCAGTCACCTCTATGGTTTCTGATAACACCTCCAAGACCTCCTGGTCCCGGGGCTTTCTTTCGCAGCCCCATCAGTATTCAGTTTAAACCTACCTGGCACACGAGGTTTCCACTTGACCTGGATGACATATTTCTGATCAAGGAAGGTTAGTAGTAATATACTAGAATCAAAATACATGTCGATCCAAAAGTCATTAGCAAAACATTTATCTAACCTTTCAGGTATTCGAGCATTTAAGTAGGTCATCATTCGCATCATAACAATACCACCATGTGTGATAAGAGGATCAGTCCATAATACATGATTGGGAATTTTTGGATTGAAAATCATTTTTTTGGTAAGAAGCTTTGAGATGAAAGATGTTGATTCATGAGGAAACTTCTTTTTATTTTGAACATCGACATTCATTGTAGTAGTCTAGTAGAACGTACCTTTGTTTTGAGGGTTATAATCTTGTAATATATTCAACTGTCTAAGAGGTCTTAGGTGGACGAAAAATGTACTAGTAGTCAAAGAAGACAATTTAGAGAAAGAAGAATTGCCTCCAGAACAATATGAAGAGAAAACCTACGAACGATGTTCTGTATGTTTTAGTAAGATGGACAAATTGACATATGCTTAGGTATGTACTTTGCAGGTTGATTCTTTATGTACCAACTAAGGTCCAAGAGGATCATAAGATATCTTCAAAAAAACACTTGCAAAATATTTGCATAAAAGAAGGGTTGAAGTCTAGAAGGCAGTTGGTGAAACAAGTCAAAAACTTGATTGCACATAATATATACTCTTATGAGAATAGATGTGTAGATATTATTTTAACCACGACAGAACTAGCAATACTTGCAAGAAGACGGACTAAGTTAACTGAGCCACCTCATTAAATAATTTTCAATCAGTCTCCAACATTCCCAAGAAAGTACTCACCCCAAAGCCACCTAACTAAATAATCTGCATTATAACTCGGGATTTACTGACCATCATAAACAAGTAGAATATGATAAATCACACCACAAAGGAAGAAAAAACCTTGACTTCAAGAGAGTTGCTAGCATGCCCTTGAAGTTATGACAACAGTACAGAAGACAACAGTCAAGCTCTCCATCAAAATTTTTTAAAACCAAATGATGAATTATTAACTTCATACTTGGCCAAAATGAGATATGTTGTTGGAAACAGCCGGATAGGATGCATTGGCTCGTGAAAAAGAATATGGGAGGGCACCCAAGGGAGTGATTTAGTGATTAATGAAGTAGGTTGAGAATCCTGAGATTTAAAGTTAAAATTCAGAGGAGGCAAAACCACAATATAACTTTGACCATGAGGAGCGCGCAAGCTGGATCCTAATGGAAGGCAAGATATTCTGATTTTATAACCTCTTCTCTTCTTTTTGAAGATAAAGATTCTAATACTGTAACTCCTTATCTTTGTCTTACCACAAAATGTTTGACAGTTAATTAATAACCTATGGAGGTTCATGTGTACGCGTAGATATCCCAGTGAAGCAGTGAGTGAATCTGGCGTCCTACAAGAGTGCCTGAGTGTCCATAATACTTAAACAAACATTAAACCACAAAGCTCTTCATCAATCAATTTAATTGTCTGAACTGATTTCCAGTAAAAATCATAAATCAAGTTTTGCTTGAGGCAAATATAACACCATAGCGTCCACGTATATTACTTAAATTGCAGAGTAAGCATTCAAATTACTCTGTGCAAGTATATATACAAACAAGTACACATTCGGAGACCCAAACATACTTAAACAGTCAACTAAAATATATTAAGGACAAAAATGAACACCTTTGTTATACATTAAAGACCATTTCAATCAATTAAAATACATTAAGACCACAAAAAGCATATTACCCATACGTTAAGCACCATTTCGGTCATTTTCTCTATGTATGTATGTATATGTGTAGGTATATATACCCAAACATACATAATGAAGCTCAAAATTGCTAGCACATACCGCAAAAGCAAAGAATCATACAGTAGATCTTTTTTTTTTTTTTTAAAAAAAAAAACATTGAGAAACCACATAAGTGCTTAAACTCCAACACATACATGCACAAAGTTGAACACTGCTGTATATTTTCATTTTCTCAACACAGATAACTTGGGTTGAATTCTACAGGCAAAGGCTGAAAGCGGAAAATACACAATAGACTGTAGAGTAATAGTAATGAATTGTCTACTTTGCTACTTCGGTGAGATTTTGCTACGAACTTGACATGAAAACGCCCCCATTGAGCTTTTAATAAGTAGATCTTCCATTATCCTGTCGCATTTGACTGCCCTGCCACATTAAAACCCTCCAACAAGAAGAAAAAGTCGAATTTATTGTTAGATTTGATAAAAGGGTTGTTCAATAGAAGAGCTAAAGTCATCTGCGACAGGCAAATGGAAGATCTGAACATCAAAAGCATCGGAGCGATCGGAGAAAACTGAGATGTTCAGATCTAGGGTTAATAGAGAGGATTCGTAAATAATACTCTAATAAAAAAAAGTCGGCTTAATCATTTGCGATTCCTTAAAGTTGTCTCCATAATTCGTTTAAACATCTCAACTAAAATTTGTATCTATTGAACACATGTGCCCCTTAAAATTGATACTTATTTGATATTTTTTTTATAGTCAGCCAAAAGTGTATATGTGTGTACTGCACTCATTATGACATGGCAAATTGGTGAATTAAATGATGATATGTGACATTTGATTTCAAAAAATTATTTTAAAAATGAATTTCGAAAAAATATCTATTTTAGTCTATTTAGCTAACTAAAAAAAATAAAATAAAAATTCTAAAAAACCACCCATCCACTCCATGGCAACCCCTCATTTTTTTCTCTCCAGTTGATCCAAATCGTTCCCAACTCTCCAACATGACAATCCCTCCCTCAATCGATTTTTCAATTGTAATCCTCTTCTCTCCATCTAGTTTTGGTACGAGGAAGATGAAAAAGGTTTCGTCGGAAAATTTTGAATACCTATTACCATGACCGAAAAAAATGGAGTTACCTGACATATTTTTTCTGAATCCATAACTGGTGTTTTTTGGAGTTGAAGAACTCTTCGTTTCTTTTTAACTATCAATTCTAATTCTATGAAATTTCATGATACCATTTTTAATTAGTTTACATTTTAATTTAAAGTGGAGATGTCTGTTTGAGTGACCAGAAATAGATATGAACGGAGTCCGGCTAACTTTTTTAACTTCAATGTCTGAAAATCTTCTTTCTTCTTGCAAAATCACATCAATTCGTAGATTTAGAATTCTTCTTTCTTTTTGCAAAATCACATCAATTCGTAGGTTCAGATTATATATATATATATATATATATATATATATATATATATATAAGAGAGAGAGAGAGAGAGATAACAAAGAAAAAAGAAGTGCAGAGAGTTTGGAGTTTGAGGAAGAAGATATGGCTGGAATAAGGGGGTGGGGTTGATTTCTTTGTTTATCAAGAAATCAATTTTAAATAATTTTAGTTATTTTAGTGCCCAATGTCAATAAAAGAAAAAAAGTATTAAGTTTTTAAAAAATAAAATACTATTTGGAATCTATTCACGCGCTAATAGTAAGTGAAGTACACTCATGTTGTCATATCAGCGTTTTGTGTTTAATAGGCATATGTTTTGAACAATTTAGGTGTTCAATAGGTACAAGTCCTAGTTGAGGTGTCTAAATGAATTATGCGGACAACTTTAAGGGTTTGTCGATGACTTAAGCCAAAAAAGTCTATCAACGGATTGAAAGTAGCGTATGAGAATTATTGAACACACTTCTAAATTTGGTGTCAGTCTTTTTTCATATAGTTCAAAATAAATAATTATTCAAACTTCTAGAGTTGTCGAAACTTTTTTTCATTCTTGCCTCTTGTTTATATTTTCTAGGTGGTAAGTAATTTCAAGAGAGTTAATTGCTCATATTTATAATTTTACTTTAAATTATTTATATTTCCAATAATAGTTTAAGAATATCTAAAAGGGTAAAACTGAAAAGTGGTGTTTATTTTATATTCTAAACTCTTTTTCATAATAGGTGTACATTGTCTCAAGAATTCACTTATTTTGATATAGAGAGTATTAATTGAACTTTTTAAAATTTTTTAATTGTTCAAAATAATTGAATTATTCAAAGTTTAAGATGGATGTTTGAATTTTTTTCATATTTGTCATTTTCTTTAGGGCAACTTTCGCATATAGTCATTCAAAAATAGTTTAATTACGCTCTATAGTTATAGTTTGATAATTACTATTCGTAGCTACATGTTATAGGGAGAAGAGTGGTGAGATTGGGAGAGAGAGGAGAGAGGTGGGAAAGAGAGGGCAAATAGTGGAGAGAGACGAATTGTATATGTATATCTCTCTAATAATTGTATATATGTAACTAGTATACATATGTATTTGTATATCTAGCGAGCGAGATTGGGAGAGGGAGGAGAGAGGCAAACTGTATATGTATATCTGTCAGATAATTGTATATATATATAACTGATATACATATGTATTTGTATAGCTGACGAGCGAGATTGGGAGAGGGAGGAGAGAGGCGAGCGAGATTGGGAAAGAGAGGAGAGAGGCTAATGGTATTTGTATATATGTCATGTAATTGTATATGTGTGTATAATTTGTGTTTGTATATGTATAAAAGAGGATAGGTAACATAATCAAAGTTAAAAATTAAGTTGTGAGCCGTAATTAATTCAAACTATAGCTATATTAGCTAATTAACTAGTATATGTTTGCTTTTCCGCGTAATTTTCCCTTTTCTTTATCAAAGTTTTATATTTTCTATGAGATAAAATACACTACTTACAAAGTTTTATTTATGATTTCATAAAAGATTATCATAATAGTGAAAATTATGGCTTAAATTATGTCCTTGATTGATTTTTTTAGTATTTGTGTTTACCTCATAAATTTGTTAATATGAAATAAAGGGAGTAATATTAAGGAAAATTACTGAAATACACGTCTTATGTTTCCCTTATTTCCAATATCTCCTTCTATTTCTAAAAACCTCTAAAATCCCTTATTTCTTTAATGTATCCGAGCTAGTATTTAATGTATCCGAACTACATATTATGTATCCGATTTATTTTATAATGTATCCGAGCTAGTTTTTAATGTATTCGAACTACATATTATGTATTTGAGCTAGTTTTTAATGTATTCTAGTTACATATTATGTATCCGATTTATGTTATAATGTATCCGAGATATTCTTTAATGTATCCGAGCTACATATTATGTATCCGGTTTGTGTTACTTTTTAAGGGATTAATGTAATTATAAACTAAAGAGGGATAGATTGTAATTTCATATTAAAACTATGTGATTCCTAAAATTTATTATTAATTCTATCTTCAAACCATTGACAATCTTAAAAACATATTTTTTACTTGACTAACTAAACTTAAATACCCCTAATCTTGCAATAGGAGTTAGGGATGTACCGTAAAATTAGGTTATTGGTATTGGATTATCGGATTAACGGTTGGTGAACAAATTAAAATTTTATAGTTAACGTTTTATCGTTGCGGGATCAGATTACTCAATTTTCTTATTGGGGAAACCGTTAACCCGATTATTCTCTATTTGTTAAGAAAATACTTATGTGCATGCAACCTCAAAACTTAGATTTTTATATATGTCTCACTTTGATTTACAATTACTAAATTACCAGCTTAAGTAGGGTTAGAATTTTTTTGTTTGTTTGATGGGAGATCAATATATTGGTGAGTGAAAGCGAAAGAAGAGAGCATGAAATGGTGGAGTTAATACACCACCCGCTAACCATCCTATAATGTTTAATCTAATACCAAATCAATTATCGATAGCTCAGGGCGGAGCTATAGCCATCCAGGGTGTCCAATCGAAAAATTATGTTGTATATTATATATTAAATTCTGAGTTTGAATGATATACGTGAGTGGATTTAAGAAGACTTATGAGGTGTCATGTGACATTGTTTCCTCGAAATTTTTTACTAAATATGTTATATACTATTAGAAAGGAAAAAACATAAAAGATATATTTCAAAAGGTGAAACTGCTTAACCAAAGGCTGCGTGCAGCGCAATTGGTCAAGCATTGAGAATCTAAACCTTTAGGATCACGTGTTCAAATCTGTAAAACCTCATTTTAATAAATTTTTATGTTTTTTTCCCTTCTTTCTCACACTAGTAGTACTTATTATTTATTGTATAAATTTTAGGAATCACATAGTTTTAATATAAAATTACAATCTATCCTTATTTAGTTTGTAATTACATTAAGGGAAAATTGTATATAATAGAAAACTATTAATTCAAATTAAATGCTATAAATATAGTTTGATTTAATTGTACCTCATAGCAAACTGTTGTTATTTCACCTCTCTCCTGGTGAATCTCGCTCGCCACTCTCGTTCTCTCTCTCGCCTCTCTCGTTTTTATACAAACGCAAGTGTATAAAGTGCGTTTGTGTTTGTATAAAGCGAGAGAAAATTGTATATATACATATATTTTCATTC
>JAJOOE010022924.1:0-17883 GCA_036250405.1 Solanum raphanifolium | reverse complement strand
CTATCAAGGGTTCTTGCATGAAAATGATTTGAAACGTTTGGATATGGATTAATTGATGTTTGTTTGTGGTTTTTGAATGAAATACTCCATGAACCCTTATCTTCTACAAAACTCTAAAATTTGCTATGAAGTGGGTCTATTTCTACAAATTCAAAGTTGATGGAATTATGTGTAAAGTGAATTGTATTGATATCTCTTGTGTTGTTTAATGTTTATTCATGATTAATTGTTGATAATGGGTGAATTAAGGATGGTAAGCCTTATGGGTGAAGTATTGGTGATTGCTTGGATTTTGGTGATTTTGGCTATGACTTTGGATTGTGGCAAGAAAGCTTGAACTCTCTTTATTAAATTGATTGTTGTTGGTAGGTTGAATCCAACTTTGGTGGAAGAGTTATATCTTATTCTTGTGTGGTATTATTGTAAATTGTAGTCATGAAGGCATTGGTGAAGTTGTTGTATAATGTTGGAATATTGTATTATTGTGAATTGAGGCCATGAAGGGCATTATATGAGTGTTATTATATTAATGTATTATTATACACCTATGAGGCTATATGTAAAGTTCTATATGAAGCTATATGTAAAGTTTGTGTGAAGCTATAATGCGAAGATGTTCTAATGGTATTAATGTGATATTGTATAAAGTGTTATTATGCTAATGTGGAAGCATGTTTCTCTTGAAATGGGGATATGTGGTGATGATGAACTATGATGAGTCTTTATAAGATGATGTTGTAGCTCATATGCTAGACTTAAGTATCTTGTCTTGTGTCATGAAAGCTTGATTATATATATGAATGTTTGGTTGGGCTATGACTTAGTAATGGAGGTCTTCCTATAAATGCTAAAAGAGGAATTCTAGGCCAAGACTTGTATTGGTAGACTTAAGCATAGTGCCTTTTTGATGAGTCTAGCTTTCCTAAGTAAATGTATAACCTTGAAGGATGGGCCTTAGGGTGATGTTCCCTTCTTGAGTGAAATGATAGACTTAGAGATGGATGGAGCCGAAACGGCATGAGAATCCTTATCTAAGAAAGTCAAATGAGCTATCCTTATGAACCTAGATTGGCTATGACTAAGAAATGGGGCCTTTCTTGGGAAGAGGTACTATGAGTTAGTTGTACTAGAAAAGTAACCCTCTCTAGTACACATGTGATTGAATACTGTAACGACCCGAGAGCACCCCCAAGTCGTAACATGCGTACTCGACCTCTCGGAGGTCTAATACAAGCTTCTTAGCATTCATTCATCGCATTCGGTAATAAAAACCATAAGGAATTTAAACACTTTTTAAAACAAATTCATAATTCTCATAAAATCTTTCAAATGTAACGAAGTAGAATTTCTAAGTCTCATGTACCATCTTAGACACGAATAGAACATCTTAGGGGCACGACCCTTTACAACAAAATATAAGTCTTATAAAATGTCTAAGTGGGAATACAAGAAGGTAACAACTATGTCCTCGAATATATGAGGACATACCAAGCTTCTTGAGAAAAGTCAATATCCCAAGCTTCCTCAAAGATCTCTTCATTTCCACCACCTACACTTGTAACAATAGAGAAATATGGAATTAGTACAATAAGTACTAAGTATGATGACCATGCAAGAAATCATGCACAACGGACATTTACAAGGAATGTATGCTTTTAAGATCTTCCTTAACAAACCTTTACAACCACAAGCATAAACCCACTTTTCAAGTCACCATTCACAAATAAGACCATATTCACATCATTTACAACTCAATTAACAAAAGTGTACCATACTTAAACAAGATAGCAAAGTAACTCCTTCATTACCATTTAAGCCTCTATCTCAAGTCATCCTAAGCCACACTTAAGTGAATAATGAAGTGACCGCCCATACAACCTCTTCATGTACAACTAAGTGTTCCTAAGAGTTACCATAGACAAGGGTTTTATCATTACATTATAACATATTTAGTAACGTTCTTTATAAAACCTTTTAGGAGACACACAAACATATAGGAGACAATCACATAATAGCCCTAAGGCTTAGAGAACTCACTTTAGTATCTTCTAAGCCTACTCGTGTCATGTGTAGATAGAATCCCATACTACTACCTAGACATTGTAGAACCTATCCAATATTAGAGTGCACATCCCATATGATGGAAATAAGCCTTAACAGACATAGACCATACTAGCAAGGTATGGAATCTGAACTCTATCCTACTCCGTGGAGGTTGTTCTACTTGCCAAGGGTAGAACTAAAAGCAACCCATGTTGGCACATGGTTTAAGAGATGTCCAAGGATGTTCATTGTGCATAATCTCATGCTCAACAATTCCACCATCCTAACCATATCCACTCGGTGCTTAGCCTTAGTTTCCATAGAGTATTCAATCACATATGTACTAGAGAAGGCTACTTTTCTAGTTCAACCAACTCATATTACCTCTTCCCAAGAAAGGCCCCATTTCTTAGTCATAGCCAATCTAGGTTCATAAGGACAACTCATTTGACTTTCTTAGATAATGATTCTCATGCCGTTCCGGCTCCATCCTTCTATAAGTCTATCATTTCACTCAAGAAGGGAGCAACACCCTAAGGCCCATCCTTCATGGTTATACATTTACTTAGAAAAGCTAGACTCATGAAAAGGCACTATGCTTAAGTCTTACCAATTCAAGTCTTGGCCTAGAATTCCTCTTTTAGTATTTATAGGAAGAGCTCCATTACTAAGTCATAGCCCTACCAAACATTCATATACTCATATACATAATCATGCTTTCATGACACAAGACAAGATACTCAAGTCTAGCATATGAGCTACAAAATCATCTTATAGAGACTATTCATAGTCCATCATCACCACATATCACCATTTCAAGAGAAACATGATTTCACATTAGCATAATACTACTTTATACAATATCACATTAATACCATTAGAACATCTTCACATTATAGCTTCACACAAACTTTACATATAACTTCATACAGGACTTTACATATAGCCTCATATGTGTATAATAATACAACAATGTAATAACACTCATATAATGCCCTTCGTGGCCTCAATTCACAATAATACCACACAAGAATAAGATATAACACTTCCACCAAAGGTGGATCCAACCTACCAACAACAATCAATTCAATAAAGAGAGTTCAAGCCTTCTTACCATAATCCAAAGCCATAGCCAAAATCACCAATACTTCACCCATAAGGCTAACCACCCTTAATTCATCCATTATCAACATTTTATCATAAATAAACAATAAACAACACAAGAGATATCAATACCATTAACTTTACACAAAATTCGATCAACTTTGAATTCATAGAAATAGACCCACTTCATAGCAAATTTTAGGGTTTTGTAGAAGACAAGGGTTAATGGAGTATTTCAATCAAAAACCACAAACAAACATCAATTAATCCATACCCAAACGTTTCAAATCATTTTCATGCAAAAACCCTTGATAGAAATTCAAAAACAAGCTTTTAGTCACTTTTTGAAAACATTGAAAAATCCTTCTAAATTGACTCTAGGATGAAGATGAGTCCTAGATGAAGAGCCACCATACCTCAATTGATGAAATCTCAACGAAATTTGGTGGAAGGGAACCCTCAATTGAAACCCTAGCTCTCCACCTTCTTCTTCCTTGAACAAGAGAGAACTTTAGAGAGAGAAAGAACTTTGTTGTTTTGATTTTGGAAGAATGAATTCAAAAACACTTCTTAATTGTTTTAATACCTTTAAAATACTTAAAAACACTTAAAATATTAATAACCCAAAGTACCCAAACTACCCCTCATTTAGTTAGACCTTTTTAAACAAGTCCAACTTGAGTTTTATTTTCGCAAATTTCATCGGGAAACAAGTTCGTGACACGGAGGTATTCCCACAAGTTTTCTAGAAATTAAATTCCAGACAGTAGAGTCCGCGGTGTCTCCGCAAGGCGGAGCCACTTTTTGGCCATTGGTGGAGCAGGTCCATGACGCGGAGACACTCCATCCAAGAACAACTTCAAGTTGCCTTGGCAGCTTGCTTGGCCAAGGGTTGGGTCCTTCTCGGGGACCCTTAGAGTGGTCCCGGGGAGTTGTACCCGAACGTTTTGACACTAAAAACATTTATTAAGACACTGGAGTCACCTCCACTGATTTTAGACTCCAAACAACCCATAAAAACAAGAAAAACATACTAGAACACACCAACACATAAAAGACTAGTTTCCGAACGTCTTGGTCGTCCCTTGACGTTTGACTTCCACACTCTTTAAAACTGACTAAGAAGGATATTCTTCATTATTTTAACAAGTTATTAATGCATAGGACCCATGTGAAGCTCTACTTTATCCTACTTCATTTTGAGGGGTGTTACAATGTCCCCCATTTGGGAACATTCGTCCTCGAATGACACTTTAAAACATTAAGGGTAATGACTCAAGACTAGCAGACCACACCAATCATACAATATCAATATGAAAGCACTCATCAAGGAGGAAACATCAACTCCACATAACAAGCCATTACAACACAACTTCATTCAAATTTATGGAAGTAGGAATCACACCTACAACTCAACATGCCTCAAACCCTTTTTTTTTTTCCATTTCTCATTTATTTGGAGGAACTTCCTTCTCCATAGAACCTCATGCTCATAACAACATCAAAGCACACAATATGCAATTATCTTATTAAAACACAATCATGCTACATCAAGAATACACTTAAGCATGCTCAACTAATGAACTCTAACAACTTTTAGCAACTCACCAATTTATGCATATAAGGAGAACAACGATCATCAAACTGATTTTCTCATTTAAATCAAGAACTCAATTTAAAGCATGCATCATTATAAGGAGAAATATAGAAACTCACTTTTTTTCACACAAGACTCCAAAAACCATGCATCATGCTTCTACAATTCTATGACTCAAACTCGATTAGGAATAGAAGAAGGAGACATGAATATCCAAACTCACCTCAACTCATCATTCAACATAACATCCCCCAGTTAGGAGAAACCCATCTAAACCAACACAAAAGGATTCCAACACAAAACTAGAAATTATGAATTACCGGCACATTCATCCGGATTTGCTTCCTTTTTAGCTTGGAGAGCATAGAAACGATTCCTTGCCTGACCATCAACACTAGGACCACTATAAGGAGCTTGCCTAGCATTCCTTCCTTTAGCCAAAATATTAGGACAATCTCTCACCTTGTGATCATTTTTCCCACAACCATAGGTGCCGGATAGACACTTCCCAAAATGCTTCTTTCCACAAGTGGAACAAGTAGGCTTAGCAATTTGAGAACCACCACCTCCTTCATGGTTAACCTTAGGAGCACTTGATAAATCTTGATTTGGAGCCCTCTTCTTAAACCTAGATTGTCCTTGATCCTCATACCTACCCCTTTTCAAATCTTTCCTCACCCTAGTCATCTTGGACTCCTCAATAGATTGAGCATACACAACAAGCCTAGAGATGTTCATGTTACCATGGAGCATTGTCGTATGACACTCTTCTTTCACCAAGTCGGATACACCGGTAAAAAACGTACTCATCTCCTCTCTAGAGTTAGACACCAAAGATGGAGCATACCTAGACAACATAGAGAAGTTCAAAGCATACTCCTCCGCACTTATATTACCTTGCCTAAGATTAATGAACACCTTAATTTTGCACTCCCTCTTCTCTAGAGGAAAGTACTTACCCAAGAATGCTTCCTTAAACTCCTCCAATTCTATAAGACCAGCTTCCTTCGAACTATTTGCCTTCCATTGAGTGTACCAAATTTGGGCCACCTCCTTCAATTGGTATAAAGCAAATTCCGCTTTCTCTCTAGAAGATACTCCCATAGCATCCACAACTTTGTAAATCTCATCCAAGAATCCTTTGGGATCTTCTCCAATTATAGAGCCCAAAAACATAGGAGGATTCATCCTCACGAAGTCTCTAAACCTTGCAGCATCCGTACTCTCATTAACATTCACCCTAGGCCCCACATCTCTATTTGCTTGAGCCGTCTTCGCTTTAGCTAGAGTTAGAAAAGCCACCCTAATCTCTTCATTAATCATGGCCGGGGGAACCAGCGGAACCTCATTATCTTGATTGCCTATGGGGACTTGGTCACATTGAAGACCTTGGGGAGGCCCCATCCACATTCTCCTCTTCCGCTCTCCTAGGATTAGCCCTTGTATTCATATCCTATAAACGCAAGAGAAGGATTGGGAAAGATATTCATAGACAAAACTCTAAGGCACGACGTCAAGATTAATGAAAGAAGTGAAACTTCTACCGTCCTATAGCCTCTCGCTCATAGATGTGTCACGACTCACACCGATGAATAAGTCTGTACTAGACATGGCATATGAGACTTTGAATCCTAAGGGACAATTTCCAAAATTATATGCTCTGATACCAAGTTTGTCACGAATCGAGAGCACCCCCCAAGTCCTAACGTGCGTACTCGACCTCTCAAAGGTCTAATACAAGCCTCTTAGCATTCATTCATCGCATTCGGTAATAAAAACCATAAGGAATTTAAACACTTTTTTAAAACAAATTCATAGTACTCATAAAATCTTTCAAATGTAATGAAGTAGAATTTCTAAGTCTCATGTACCATCTTAGACACTAATAGAACATCTTAGGGGCACGACCCTTTACAACAAAATATAAGTCTTTATACAATGTCTAAGTGGAAATACTAGAAAGTTAACAACTATGTCCTCAAATATATGAGGACATACCAAACTTCTTGAGAAGAGTCAATATCCCAAGCTTCCTCAAAGATCTCTTCACTTTCCACCACCTACACTTGTAACAATACAGAAATATGGAATTAGTACAATAAGTACTAAGTAAGATGACCATGCAAGAAAACATGCACAACGGACATTTACAAGGAATGTATGCTTTTAAGACCTTCTTTAACAAATCTTTACAACCACAAGCATAAACCCACATTTCAAGTCACCATTCATAAATAAGACCATATTCACATCATTTGCAACTCAATTAACACAAGTGTACCATACTTAAACAAGTTAGCAAAGTAAGTCCTTAATTACCATTTAAGCCTCTATCTCAAGTCACCCTAAGCCACACTTAAGTGAATAATGAAGTGACCGCCCATACAACCTCTTCATGTACACCTAAGTGTTCCTAAGAGTTACCATAGACAAGGGTTTTATCATTACATTATAACATATTTAGTAACATTCTTTATAAAACCTTTTAGGAGACACACAACCATATAGGAGACAATCACATAATAGCCCTAAGGCTTAGAAAACTCACTTTAGTATCTTCTAAGCCTACTCGTGTCATGTGTAGATAGAATCCCATACTACTACCTAGACGTTGTAGAACCTATCCAATATTATAGTGCACATCCCATATGATGGAAATAGGCCTTAACAGACATAGACCATACTAGCAAGGTATGGAATCCGAAGTCTATCCTACTCCGTGGAGGTTGTTCTACTTGCCAAGGGTAAAACTAAAAGCAACCCATGTTGGCACATGGTTTAAGAGATGTCCAAGGATGTTCATTGTGCCTAATCTGATGCTCAACAATTCCACCATCCTAACCACATCCACTCGGTGCTTAGCCTTGGTTTCCATAGAGCATTCAATCACATATGTACTAGAGAGGGTTACTTTTCTAGTTCAACCAACTCATATTACCTCTTCCCAAGAAAGGCCCCATTTCTTAGTCATAGCCAATCTAGGTTCATAAGGATAGCTTATTTGACTTTCTTAGATAAGGATTCTCATGCCGTTCCGGCTCCATCCATCTCTAAGTCTATCATTTCACTCAAGAAGGGAACATCACCCTAAGGCCCATCGTTCAAGGTTATACATTTACTTAGGAAAGCTAGACTCATGAAAAGGCACTATGCTTAAAGTCTTACCAATTTAAGTCTTGGCCTAGAAATCCTCTTTTAGCATTTATAGGAAAAGCTCCATTACTAAGTCATAGCCCAACAAAATATTCATATACTCATATACATAATCAAGCTTTCATGACACAAGACAAGATACTCAAGTCTAGTACATGAGCTACAAAATCATCTTATAGAGACTATTCATAGTCCATCATCACCACATATCACCATTTCAAGAGAAACATGCTTTCACATTAGCATAATACTACTTTATACAATATCACATTAATACCATTAGAACATATTCACATTATAGTTTCACACAAACTTTACATATAGCTTCATACAGGACTTTACATATAGCCTCGTGGGTATAATAATACAACAATGTAATAACACTCATATAATTCCCTTCGTGGCCTCAATTCATAATAATACCACACAAGAATAAGATATAACACTTCCACCAAAGGTGGATCCAACCTACCAACAACAATCAATTCAATAAAGAGAGTTCAAGCCTTCTTACCATAATCAAAGCCATAGCCAAAATCACCAATACTTCACCCATAAGGCTTACCACCCTTAATTCTTCCATTATCAACAATTAATCATAAATAAACATTAAACAACACAAGAGATATCAATACCATTCACTTTACACATAATTCCATCAGCTTAGAATTTATAGAAATAGACCCACTTCATAGCAAATTTTAGGGTTTTGTAGAAGACAAGGGTTCATGTAGTATTTCATTCAAAAACCACAAATAAACATAAATTAATCCATACCCAAACGTTTTAAATCATTTCCATGCAAGAACCCTTGATAGAATTCAAAAACAAGCTTTTAGTCACATTTTGAAAATATTGTAAAATCCTTTGAAATTGACTCTAGGATGATGATGAGTCCTAGATGAAGATCCACCATACCTCAATTGATGAAATCTCAATGAAATTTGGTGGAAGAGTACCCTCAATTGAAACCCTAGCTCTCCACCTTCTTCTTCCTTGAACTAGAGAGAACTTTGGGCTTTCGATTTTGGAAAAATTAATTCAAAAACACCTCTGAAATGTTTTAATACCTTTAGAATACTTAAAAACACTTAAAATAATAGTAACCCAAAGTACCCAAAGTACCCCTCACTTAGTTAGACCTTTTTAAACAAGTCCAACTTGAGTTTTATTTTCGCAGATTTCGACGGGAAATAAGTTCACGACGCGGAGGTGTTCCCACAAGTTTTCTGGAAAATAAATTCGAGACAATAGAGTTCGTGGTGTCTCCGTGATGCGTATCCACTTTTTGTCTTTGGTGGAGTAGGTCCACGACGCGGAGCCACTCCATCCAAGAACAACTTCAAGTTGCCTTGGCAGCTTGCTTGGCCAAGGGTTGAGGTCCTCCTCGAGGACCCTTAGGGTGGTCCCGGGGAGTCTTACCCAAACATTTTGACCCTAAAAACATTTATTAAGACACTAGGGTCACCTCCACTGATTTTAGACTCCAAACAACCCATAAAAACATGAACAACATACTAGAACACACCAACACGTAAAAGACTAGTTTTCGAACGTCTTGGTCATTCCTTGCCGTTTGACTTCCAAACTCTTTAAAACTAACTAAAAAGGCTATTCTTCATTATTTTAACAATTTATTAATGCATATGACCCATGTGAGGCTCTACTTTATCCTACTTCATATTGAGGGGTGTTACAAATACTCTATGGAAACCAAGGCTAAGCACCGAGTGGATGTGGTTAGGATGGGGGCCTAGTTGAACATGATATTAGGCACAATGAACATCCTTGGACATCTGTTAAACCATGTGCCAACATGTGTTGCTTTTAGTTCTACCCTTTGCAAGTAAAAGAACCTCCACGGAGTAGGATAGACTTCGGATTCCATACCTTGCTAGTGTGGTCTATGTCGGTTAAGGCCTATTTCCATCATATGGGATGTGCACTCTAGTATTGGATAGGGTCTACAATGTGTAGGTAGTAGTATGGGATGCTGTCTACACATGGCACCAGTAGGCTTAAAAGATGCTAAAGTGAGTTCCCTAGGCCTTAGGGCTATGATGTGATTGTCCCCTATATGCTTGTATGTCTCTTAAATGGTTTTATAAAGAATGTTGACTTAGTATGTTATAATGTAATGATAAAAACCTTGTCTATGGTAACTCTTAGGAATACTTAGGTGTATATGAAGAGGTTGTATGGGTGGTCAATTCATTATTCACCTAAGTGTGGCTTAGGGTGACTTGAGATAGAGGCTTAAATGGTAATGACGGAATTACTTTGCTATCTAGTTTAAGTATTGTACACTTGTGTTAATTGAGTTGTAAATGATGTGAATATGGTCTTATTTGTGAATGGCGACTTGAAATATGGGTTTATGCTTGTGGTTGTAAAGGTTTGTTAAAGAAGGTCTTAAAAGCATACATTCCTTGTAAATGTCGGTTGTGCATGTTTTTTTTTTGCATAGTCATCATACTTAGTACTTAATTGTGCTAATTCCATATTCTCTCTATTTTCTACAAGTGTAGGTTCCGGCAAGTGAGCGGATTCTATAGTAAGCTTGGAATTTGAAGTTCTTCCAAGATCTTGTGGTATGTCCTCATATGTCGAGGACAAAACTTTTTAATTCTAGTTTTATGATAAAGTTCTTGTAATAGAGTTAATAGACTTCTTTTGATTGTAAAGGGTTGTGTCCCTAGTATGTTTTCAGGTTTATGTCTAAGATGACTAAGAGACTTAGTATTCCGCATTGTGTACTTTTGAAAGATGTTTTTTTAAAGTGACCTTTGAGTCTTATGTTTTTGGATTAAAATATTTTTAATTCCGCACTATTTTACATATCTAATGTGATGAATCCTAAGGGCTTGTATAAGACCTCCGAGAAGTCGAATACACATGTTACGACTTGGGGTGCCCTCGGGTCGTGACATGTGGATACTTTATCCTTTTGATCCAGGTAATGCTTGAAGGTATTTGAACTGGTGGAAGTACCATCTTTAGGGTGGTATTGCTATGATGTTGAGAAGAAAAACCATTGTCCTTATTCTCCATCTGTGGGCTTAATAGCCATGACAATAGAGGATGTTTGGTTGTTCCTTGAGTTTGAGTCTCCTCGATTAATTGTTTTAAGCGTTAACTTTTGTACTACTCATCATGCTAAGAGGATAAGCTTTTTGCTTATGATCTATATGGTTTTACAAGGTTTGGATTCGAGGACTTAATTTTATATACTTGACATGAGGGATATCTTGTGCTTGTTTGGATGTGGAACCAATGAGGGCTTACATATGAGATTGTTTAAGAGTATTGGTTCCTTCGCTCTACCCCTTTGTCAATATTTCTTGATTAGCCAAGTATCTATTGCTTTGATGGGTTATAGACCCTTTGTTGATATTTGTGATGCTTGGTTATATGTTAAATTTGTTCATCCTTGGCATGGTGATGAAATTGTTATTGCTAATGCTAACCCTCATGCCGTAAGGATCTTTGTATTGTTTGCTTCCCCAATGGTTTTGCAAGGTATGGATTCTAGGACGAATATTTTTCAAGAAGGGGAGAATGATGTAATACATTACCTCAAGGCTATCCATTCACAAACTTCAACGTATTGATGGATTGTTCATTAGGATGGATGTTGTTGAGCATGTATGGATGACGTGGATGGAGTTCCATGCCTTGCATGGGAATATATGCACCTTGAAGGAGATCCTAGTGGGGCAATACCATACTTGGATGATAGCTTGGAGCGAGGGAGGCCTAACGAAATGAGGAGGAGCAAGTGAAGAATGTGCTCCATTCGTCGAGCTGAAGGACACTTCGGCAACTCGCCAAAGCCCTTTGGCGAGGGTTCCTGCATCGCCAACTAATCCAATGAGCTGCAAGAGAAGGCTGCCCATTCGGCGAGCATGGAGGACACTTGGTGCATTGCCCATTGACCCCCAAGCTGCTGAAAGTTACAACAAGCCATCCAAGGAAAAGCCAAGGAGCAGGGTTCTCGCCGAACACATTGGGTGCATCGCCCATTGACCCCCAAGCTGCTGAAAGTTACAACAAGCCATCCAAGGAAAAGCCAAGGGGCAGGGTTCTCGCCGAACACATTGGGTGCTTCGTTGATCCATTAGATGAGCCCGACTTGGCTCACCCATTGGGCCGTTTTGAGTCACATTTGGGCCCATTTATGTAATAATGCCTAAAACAATAAATAGGCCTTTAGGGATTCATTTTAGGTCAGACTGATTTTGAATATTGTGGTTGTAAACCTAAACTCCTTGTGTGAGTGTTTGAAAGTTTGGTATATGCTTTTGTTGAACCTTGTTTAGAAACGGGGGTTGCATGGGATATTGATTCCTTGGAGGTCTTCGTAAGAGTTAGGTGCTTCTTTTTGGATTAACGAGGTGAGGTCTTTGGGTTTAATAGACCCTTAGGTTACTCTTTATTTCCTCTTTTTGTGTCTATCTATTTATCCTTTATTTCTTGTATTTGTTTTTCGCTATTTATTGTGATTCTTCTTGTTAGAATTACATCAATATATGCTCCTTGAAGGAGCTCCCAGTTGGGAAACACCATTCTTGGATGATAGCTTGGAGAGTGGGAGGCCTAACGAAGCAAGGAGGAGCAAGTGAAGAATTGCTCTATTCGGTGAGCTGGAGATCACTTCAGCGCATTGCCAAATCCCTTTGGCGAGGATTCCAGGATTGACCAATGGCCCTATGAGTTGCAAGAGAAGGCTGCCCATTCGGCGAGCATGGAGGACATTCAGCGCATGGCCCATTAATCCCCAATACGCCAAAAGTTACAACAAGCCATCCAATAAGGAGCCAAGTGAGCATGCATATCGCCGACCAGTCGACGACTCGCCAAGAGGATTGGGCAATCCCGACATAGCTCGCCATTTCGGGTCACTTTTAGGCCCATCAATGTAATAATGCCTAAAACTATAAATAGGTCTTTAGGGGTTCATTTTAGAATTAGACTATTTTGAATATTGATGAATTGGATCTTCTTGAGAGACTTGAGAGCTTTGTAAAGCTTTTGTTGAACTTTGTTAAGAAATGAGGGTTGCTTGGAGATTCAATTTCCTTGTGGTCTTCATAAGATATTCGGTGCTTGATTGTGGATTAATCGATTGAGATCTTTGGGTTTAATATACCTTTAGGTTGCTTTGTATTTCCTTTTCTTATGTCAATCTATTTATCTGGATTAGGTGTTGTTTTGGATCTAAATTTGAGGTTATTGGATTTAATACATCCTTTAGTTGCCAATTGTTTCTTATCTTGTATCTCTTCTTCTATCTTTCTTTTGTTTCCACATTAGATTGTAGTTCTTCTTGTGAGTATTACATCAGTAAACACGAATGATTGTGAGTTCATTTTACTAACACTAACGTTGTTTGTTGTTTGCTGTTTTGTTGAGTATTTCTTATTGCTAGGTACCACGGAGACCGGAAGCCAACCCTACCCACCAAAGGGAAAGGTTACCTTAGAATCTTCCATGAGGACTCCTACTGAAGATAGTCGAATGATGAGAATGTTGGATGGAAGCTTGGCTGAATCGTGAGGTCGTCTATCCATGATGAATTCTAGACTGACCAAGGTGGAGGATGAGATTTGGGCCAAAGAGAGAGAGTTCACACTACCATCGTATGTGGTAAGGCGGACTATACCTAGGAAGGCCACGATCAATCAAGAGCAAAGAGAGAATATCTTCCACTCCAAGTACCTCATCCAGAACCAAGTATGTATCTTTATCATTGACAGTGGAAGTTTTGCCAACCTTGCTAGCACTGTTGTGGTGGAGTACTTCAAGCTTCCTACCACTAAGCTTGCTAAGCCTTACACACTTCAATGGTTTAATGAGGGTGAGGGATTGAGGGTACATGAACAAGTGTTGATAAAGTTCCAAATTGGGAAATACCAAGATGTTGTCCTTTGTGACATGATTCCCATGCAAGCTAGTAATGTACTACTCGGGAGGCCATGGCAACACAGCCATGCAACAACATACGATGGGAGGTACAACACATATACCATCATATCGATGAGTCGTAAATATGTCCTTAAGCCAATGTCACCATCCCAAGTCATAGAGATGTACCGAAAGATGGATGAGTTGAGTGATAAAAGGTAGAAGGAGGAGGGACATGTGGAGGATGAGGCCGAAGCAGAAGAAGAAAGGAGGAAGTTAAAAGGAAAGGACAAGTTGTTGTTGGCTGAGCATAATGAGATAAGGCCTCAGGAGGGAGTCAAAAGTGCATTGATCCTTACCTCACATAAGGATTATCAGTTGCAAGCTAACTCATCTAACTCTTCCCCTCCCCATTCTATTTCTTTCCTTTTGTAGGATCCTCGTGAAGCCCTTGTGATGGATACATTTCTGGGCTGTCCCAACATTCCTACGGGAGTGTCATTTAACGGTAAATAAGATCTTTCTTGCGGGCGTCCAGGTACAATAGCTAAACTTAACACTTTTACCATTGCAAATGAACAGAGTGTAAATGTTAGCTTGTTTTGATGTGAGCCTATTGTTTCTTTACCATGTGTTGATAATGTACTTGTTGAGAATGTGAATACACTAGTTGATCCTATTGATGACCGAGTTGATTCTTCTAGTAAGATCGATTTGTGTCCACCTAGTGTTGACACCTGTGCTTTGAATGCTAGTTCATTATCTTGTAATGATTGTGTTGATGAACCTGTTTATGATTGAGTTAACTTGATGAGTGTTCTTGTAATGTGATTAACAAACCTCAATTTGGTGGTACTAATGATAATGTTGATCATTTGAATAGGAGTGTCTCTTTGAGCATATCTTGTGTGGATGATCCGATTGCCTGATTTGCTCAAAGAAATCGTGTGTGATAACGTCATGAACAACATAGATCACGTGAAAGCTTTAGAAGAGCTTGATGGACACCAAATAAAGACATATAATGTGTTAAAGGTCCCTCAAAGAAAAGAGAACGAAAAAAGTGGCCATGTGTGCAAATGAGCATCTCATGAATTCAAGAATTGACAAAACAAGACAACCAAACAAGGCCCTTATCTCATTAAAGGTAAAATTGTCAAAGAAGTGTCTTCTTTATTTCCTTAGTATAAATATTAGTCTTTTTCATTTTTGAAGACTCAAATATGTTGATGTTGAAATTGAATGCTCTCAAATTGTAGTTGCTAATTTAGTGTTAGTTTAATTCCCTAAAGAAATTAGTGAGTACTTAGTGGTTAACTCTTTGAATTGATAGTTAACTTTTTCTAGCTTAATCGATCATCGAGTTACCCTCTTTGTGGATTCAATTTGGTTTTCTCGTTTCGTTTTAGTTTGGGTTATTGTTGTTTGATCGGATTGAATTGAGAGTTGAAGGTATAAAGTCCTTTGTTTCTCATAAATTGGATTAGATTTTAATAATTCCACATATGTTTTCTTTTTTCTATCAATTGCTTCTTCCATCCATATCATTTGGTATCAAGAGGCTAGGTTTAGATTTGTTGTTACAAATCTAGTCTTGGTTTGAAAAAAAAAAGAGTCCAAAAATTGTCCAAAATAAATCTGTTTTTTTTTATGTTTTGATTTTTGTTTTTGACACTAGATCCTTGTTCCCTAGTGTTTTTTAAGTCTAGGTTTCAAATTTTGGTCAATTTGAAGTTGTAGAAGTGAAGTTAGCATTAAAGAGTTTCAAGCTTTTCAAACTTTTCAAATTTTGAAAGTGGATCTTTTGATCGGGGAGAAATTGGAGGTTAATAATTATTGGGTTTTGTTCTCTATGTTGAAGGGAAGAGAATCCTAAATTTTGAGTCAATTCCGAATTGATTTGAGTGTGTTGGGATTTTGTGTGTGTTCTTGTTGTTCTTGATAATCTTCAAGTTGTTCTTGAATAAGAAGAAGAAAGAGAGTACATTTGATCCAATATTCTCAAGTCAAAGTGTTTATTGGTCCACTTGTGGAAATTTGAAAAATAAAATTCATAAAAATATAGATTGAATTTTAAAAAAAAAATCATTTCCACGTGGACAACACACGCCAGTAGTCAACAGAGTCAACTACTAATGCAGTAGACACGCCGTAGCCACGTCAGCACCATCTAAGCTGACTGCCAGACAGAGAGGTACCACTCTCTGATCCGCGCGTGAGGTACAACTTCAGAGAGTAGAGTTTTGATTTCAGAGTTAAATTTTGGCTAACTATGGGAGTCTTTTGGCCCTAAAAAATTTTCTTTGTGTCCAAATTCACTTCTTCTTCTTCTCAACTCATTTTTCATCTATTTTTCAACTATTTAACAATTAATTAACATCTTTGATTACTTGTTAACTAGTTTTTAATTATCAAATAATTTCTTTGATCCTTCAAATTAAGTAACAACAAGTAATTCTTCTACTTTTGTTAGTTAGTTTTGAG
Source organism: Solanum raphanifolium (assembly GCA_036250405.1). Lineage (NCBI taxonomy): Eukaryota > Viridiplantae > Streptophyta > Magnoliopsida > Solanales > Solanaceae > Solanum > Solanum raphanifolium. The sequence continues at coordinate 1,598 of JAJOOE010022924.1, read as the reverse complement.
TCCGAATCTTTTGGTGCTTCTTTCTTCTACTTTTCTCATCTTATTCGTTGATAAACTTCTTGATTCAAGTTCGTTAGTTTTTATTTGGGTTGTCCTTATTCCAAGAATCAAAAGAATCCACTCCACCACTAGGGATAAGTGACCTTGAATTGGTTGGCAAAGCTAGTTCACTATCAATTTTGAGACGACGACATAGTAGATGAGTTGAGAGTTCAAATAAAGAGTGACGTGAGGATTTTGCTACTAACTTGTTTGTTAAGTCTTATAGGTATGATGGAAGGATCATTATTACTTTGCAATCAAGATCCTTGTACTATGAGCACAAATGAGTTGGTTGCCTCAATACAAGGAAATATTGAAAAGGTCATTCAATTAGTCACCGATATGTAACCGGATGAGTTGGAAAGACTATTAAAAGGCACTACTCATCGCGATGAAGAACCTAAGGAGTTGCACAACCAAGGTGAAGACACTTCATGTTATGAGCTACAAGGTAACAATGCTAATTCATGCACTTCCTTTAGCTTAAAACTTTATTGTGTGGCTAGTAGTCAATTGAGTATAAGTGATAGCTTAATTTCACGTGAGCTAAATGATTCTTTACAACATAGTGATGTTTCTCACGAGAAGAATCACAAAACAATAGCGGAAATCAAAAGACAAGAAATAAAGATAGATAGACACAAAAAAAGGAAACAAAGAGCAACCTAATGGTATATTAAACCCAAAGATCTCAATTCGTTAATCCAACAAAAAGCACCTAACTCTTACGACGACCTTGAGGGAATCGATCTCCCAAACAACCGGCGTTTCTAAACAAGAATCGACAAAAGCTTATACCAAGCTTTCAAACACTCACACAAGGAGTTTCAGGATTATAACCACAATATTCAAACAAGTCTAACTCTAAAATGAACCTTTAAAGGCCTATTTACGGTTTTAGGCATTATTACATAGTTGGGCCAAAAAGTGACCCAAAATGGGCTAATGGGAAAGCCAAGTCGGGCTCGCCAAATGGCTCGGGGATACGCCCAATGGGTTCGGTGAGAACCCTACTCCTTGTGTTCTCCCTTGAAGGCTTGTTGTAACTTTTAGTGGTCTTGGGGTCCATTGGGCGATGAGCCGATGGGCCTCCTGTCCACTTGGTGATGGACCATGTTCTTGACGCCTGTTTGGACATTAAGCGATCTGGTAGTCATCGTCCAAGCTAATAGGCGATACGCCAATTGATCTTCAGCTCGCCGAGTGAGGAACATCCAGTTGTAGCTCCTTGGGACCTTAGGTGATGCTAGAACCCTCGCCAAGGTAGCTTTGCGAGTCACCGAAGTGGAGGTCAGCTCGCCGAATAGAGCAACATATTAATTTGCTCCTTTTTGCTTCGTTAGGCCTCCCACACTCGCACACTAGGAGCGACAGGATTAGGAATGAGGTTATCCGGGAGAAGGTGGGAGTGGCCTCTGTGGTGGACAAGTTGAGGGAAGCGAGACTGAGATGGTTTGGACATGTGAAGAGACGGAGCGCAGACGCCCCAGTGAGGAGGTGCGAGGTAATGGTGGTAGAGGGTACGCGGAGGGGTAGAGGTAGGCCCAAGAAGTATT
>JAJOOE010022923.1:0-20958 GCA_036250405.1 Solanum raphanifolium | reverse complement strand
TATTAATGATATCAAACACTCAATTATCTTTTCTTTTCCAGATTTGTTAAATTTTCCACTTCTATGGCATGTATCCAATAAATATTGCCAATATTGATTTTGTGTTTCTCGTTAAAGATTTTTTTTTATGTTTAGTATCTTAAAATGTGAAACGAAACTTTTATAGATTCATTTTTTTCTTGTGGGTTACGAAAATTAATAGAAAAAAGAGTCAACCAAATGAATTTGTGAAAGCACAAAATAAATAATTGCATGAATATATTTATTTTCACTAAAGATAGGACTACAAAAAAAAAGGGTAAAAATATTGGTAAAGAAAAGGGTAAAATTTGAGAAAATGGAAGTGAGGGAGAGAAAGTGTGACAATAAGAGGGACCCACAGAAAACACTTGTCAAAAGGAAATGGTGCCCTCACACAACTATTGTTGGTTGTGCCTCAACCACCATAAAAATTTTCTGAAAAAAATGATTTATTTTACTTGTCATATTTTTTTCTTCGTATTCTTTAGGAAACTATACTCCGAGATATTAAAAAAGAAGAATGAGGTAACGTACGAAGTATAAATACTAATGAAAAAAAGTAATTTGACTAAATTATTTTTATTTGTTACAATCTCAATCTAATAGTACTACTAGTACTATCTTTCACCAAAATAATTTGTTTCCACATTTATTAAATTTTGATAAAAATGAAAAGTAATAATTGATCTCTATATTGATTTTTTTTTTAAATGACAACAATTTCAAATCGTTTACTTTAAGTAAACACGGTAATTCACGGTAATTAAAATGGACCGACATTATAAGCTACTCTTTATATAATAAAAAGCTACTACATGAGAAGTGTTGTGAATTTAGTAATTGTGGACAATGGATCATTTATCATATTTGTATCTAATTAATAATGTATTACTTGAGATATGTAACTCAAGGATGATTTGTACAATCATATAAATGGGTAGTCTTCACCTTTCACAAATACACACTTGAATGACAAAAACTCTACAACTATTGTCTATATTTCATGTTTGATATTATTTTATTGTTTATCAATTTACAACAGGAAGTACATTAAATCAGAATTTCTATAAATAAATACTCAGTAACTGGCTAAATCATTTGTAATAAGAGGACAAAGTCATGTGACTTTCCAAAGTAAATATAATGAGAGGGGGAATCAATGTAACGATTTTCTAGCAAATGAAGAGCACAAGCATGACGAAGATGGATAAATACACTTAATAACGATATGAAATTTCTTCACCTAGCAGACAGACGTTATTGCATTCTTTGAGTAGAACCAAGGAGATGTCCATATATATTGAGGGAAGATAGAATAATGAAGGAGGTGAAATCAAAATGCTAAATGCAAATCTTTGGGGAAAAGTCTAAATTAACTAGATCTCCTTACACAATATAGTACTAGTAATGTACAAAACAAGCCAGTTATAATATCAAATATACACTAGTAACTTCTAAGTTTTCTCAACTTTAGCTCCTCTGCAGTATTTGAAAAGGAGATAAAATCAACAAAACATGTTAAAGCCAGTTACAAAAAGCTACAATTTGGATGCAGACTGTCTCAGCTTAAAGCATCCCAAAACACCTAAGAAGACCATGAGTAAACTTGCAACCGCGAGCACCTTGGATATGTAGAAACTTAATGAAAACGAAGACGATGCTGCTCTCTTTAAACCATTTGTATCTTTCACATTTGCACTCAAGTCTTCAGTCACTCGACAATCCCCTTTAAATTCTTTGCACATGGTATCACTGGAGATAGCAGCACTCGAAGAAGAACTATCTTCATGGGAGAACTTTTCACTCTGCACATGCCAATTATTAAATATATGTCAATGTGTCATCTTTTAGCCCTTTTTTTCATGAGGGATTAGAGAGACTTACCTCAGATACAGTTGACAGTCCTTCATGATTTGCTCCACCCTGATCAGAATCAGTCGGCATGCGACACTCTACTCTTCCAGCTTGAAGTTTCACTTGGTAACGTATTCTTCTAACAGTAGTTCCTTGCATTCCAGATCCCAGCTGGCTGTCGTCAGGTTGATTCTGCACCTGCCGAGTCCTTCGTGTTATTCCAAAAGCAGAATCAGTGCCTACATTGCTATAACCGTTTGATTCATCAAAGTTTAGTGAGCTGTCGACCTGCATTCCACCAGAACCAGCAGACAAAATAACCTCTCCAGGGTAACCATTGTTAAGGAAATCCAGATTCGCCATTGAGTGATCATTGCGAACATAAGGTGTTGCAAACGCCTCGTCCACTGTGGTTGCAACAGAATTAACCTCTCTCATTACTGCAGTCTCTCCATAATTTCCCAACAGCAGCTCAGGTTCAAATAAATCTCTCCTAACCTGGGACAAAAAGAATAGTAGCAGAAGATCAGTTCTCTAAAAAACAGTTAAAAAGTTTCAAGTAACTGACGTCTTGAGACAACTCACAAATGCAAGAAACTGAAAGACGCCTATAGAGTTCCACTTACTGGCTCTTGTGTGACTTGTGACTTCAACACACTACACGATCCAGAGTCCTTAACTGGTGCCCTTGCTATAGTGTTAATACTGTTCGAGGCAAACCAGATTGACCTCAATTCCGCTTCAGAATCTTCATCGGAAAGCTCATCAGAGCTGACAAGAATTGAATTTAAAAACTCACTAGTATTGAGATCATTTATTCCATTCTGACATTGGACATCCTTTTGATCAGAGCTTATCTCATTGGTCATGGTACCATGTGAGATAGAAGATCCAAACTCCACCTGCGACTGTGAATGCAACGGAGACCAATCAATAGGCTCTGGTGAAGGGTCACGAAAGAGTCCCAACAGTTCCTCTATCTGGAGATCTGGCTAAAATATATAGCAAAGAAATAAGTAAAATATTAGTTCAACCAATTGTCTGCAATGAAAAACTCAATATTTAAGAAAAAGGCAGAAATGGGAATTGCTCTACTTACTTGTCCGGATGTTATGTCCACCATCAGATCTTCAGCATAACCAGCAGTGCAACTATTGCCACAACTATCAATAGATAATCTTGTGTCGTGAGTTTTGCCTCCAGAGGTTTTTGGTGGGTTACTTCTATTACTCTCACTTTCCATGATTGGAGATAGAGCCACTGCTGATAATCCATCATTGGTTGGTGATTTTCCAACAGCAGGAGAAGAAACAAGCTGTTCAACTTCATCAAAGTGTGAACTTTCGACATTTTCATCTTGCTTCAATTCATTCTTCTTAAAGAGACGACAAAGCACAAAGGCTCCCTGCACCAGGAAAATGATTACTAATAATCTAATATGGCCCAATTTGCTACATCACAAAATAGGAATGGAACAGTAAGCTTCAATGATTAAACTAATAATGGTGCATCTGATCCACAGTTGTTGATTCGGACATCTCACAAAATGTTGGACCCGCCAAAAAGTAAGCTTTACATGGCTACACCACAAAATGTTGCACCCAACTCCTTGTTGTCCTAACAGAATATAAGTGGACTAACTACAATTAAACTGACCAGTCATATGCCACTCCATTTAAGTAAACACTACTGATATATAAAGACATGATTTTTCTAAGATAAGAAAGAGCCAAATATACCACTATACCTTCAAGTAGATTAGATTAACCCATAATTTCACATATGGAACAAACAATCTTTTTCTAACTAAAACCATCCCAAAACTAAGGTACATGAAAAGAAGTTCAAATTGAAGAGAGAAGATCCCTACCTGTCCAGGGTGTGAACCATCCAATGACTTGTCAGTTGCACGATATTCATGGATCACCCAATTGGTCCTCTTCCCTTCAGGAGCTCGCCCAATGTAGTATACCAAAGTCTTCTTCATCCCAATCTTTGCCCCCTTTCTAGTAGCTATGTTTCTATCTTTACCAGTTGCTTTCCAGTATCCTCGTTCTGTTGCTCGGTTCAATCGCTGCCCATTTTGGTACTTCCTGTCTATCGGGCAGAAGTAGAACCACTCATTGTCATTTGACTCTACAACAGACAAATCTGCAATCATTTGAAACAATTCATACCATTACATTCTTTTCAAATATGAACTTCAAAGTGGAAAATACAAAGGGGCTTTGTTGGTGTTGGAGCTTCTGAGCTAGGACAAAGGAGAAAAAAGTGTCAGTGCAGTGAAAGCTGCACCCTGAACTTCTTAAGACAAAAATAATATGGTGATAAACATTACCGAGTATACCATATGGAAGCACATTGCTACAAAAATGATAATCAGTAGACAAAAAACCAAGACTATCTAGCTTCATCCATTCATTTCAAAAGTTCCTACTAAAAGTAGGTCAAAAGCACTCAAAAGCAAAGCTAATCACAATTATTTCAACTGTGAGGATCATCAACAGAATTGTCTCCCTTCCCCCTACCCCACCCCACCCATCTTCCCTAAATAGCAAAGAAAAAGAGATCCGATCGAGTGCTCATAATCTGGAGTAAAAAAGGATTAGCTACTCGGTCTGCGAAATTGTAACTGGAGCTTATGGAACTGATTATTCACAAAGCAATCAACTCTCCCAACCCGAAGAAAATGATTACACTTACCGTGCAAAATCAAAAGTAAGGCACAAATGATCAAGGGCCTGAAAGCTGCTCACCAAAGTCCGCATTTTTTTTTTTAAAAGATGAGCTAGGAATCAAATTTCTTGGCCAATTTGAATTGCCCCTTTGTCCTTCTAATTGTTTTTCTTTAAAGGGATCGTGTATCTATCAACAAGAATCATAACTCAAACCACTTCTCTAATTGTTCAGTGAATACTGGTTTCCCTTCCCACAAAATTCGATTTTGACATGAAATCGATGACCAATAACACAGCAGCACACATAAAAGGAAAGAAAGGATTTAAAAAGAGGGTAAAAGAAAATGTTGACGGAACTAACCAGGCAAATCCCAGGGCTCGAATTTGCAGATATCAATTTCACGAATAACATCCACTTGGTTATGACAACCATTGATCTTCAAGCACAAATAATGATTGATAAGCTCCTCATCCGTGGGCCGAAAACGATATCCAATCGGTAAAGTATTCAACGGTGGAACTTCCACCTGATTGCCCACCGGAGGTACAGTCATTACCAAGATCCAAACTTTAACACAGAAAAGATTGATTTTTTCTCAAAACTAGATGATGTAAGCTGAATCGACAAAAGGGCTGATTCTTAGTAGAGAAAATGAATAAAAGGGGCGATGTGTAAAACCCTTTTATTGAATGAGAAATGGGGGATTTTCCATAGATACTAAACAGGAAACATCCTAGAAAGTGACATAACTGATGTGACTTGATTTACCCAAAATCAATACACAAAAACCGCGTAAGAATTCTTGAAATACCGCGTAGAAACAGATTATTATCAATGTGGCAACGATGCAAGTCATCAGTCATGGTGCCAGTAGCAGTCGTACACGTCGGATGAAAAATGTTGTTCTCATACTTGATGCCCTAAATTACTGCTGATATTTAGTTGTCACCATTTCTACTTTTTTATTATTAGTATTTTTTACCATTTTAAATTTCACCCTCTTAAAAAAAAAGGAAAAAACGAAAGTATTGAAAACAACCTTGAATATGATCTAAATTATTAGTTTTGTTCCTCAAGTATTGATAGTATTAAAAACACTCATTTACTTCAGAGGCGTATCCAGAATTTTCCCTAGATGGGTGCACGATTACGAAAAAATGTATCTTAAATATAAATTTGATCGATTTGACCTTTAGTTCGTAATATGAACCATTAAAGTTTAAAAAATATAGGTCCAAAATATATAATACTACTAGTTTTAAATTTTAATATACACATTTGATTTAATTATATAAAAATTTACAATGCTAAATTTTTTAGGAATTCTCAATGTAACACACTTGAAAATTTTGAAAGAATAAAGGAAAAAAATAAAAGAAAAATTAGTTGAAACGATAAAAGTGTAACTGATCGATAATCACTTGGAAAAATGTTACTCAAAGAGACAAGATAGATATAAGATTTAAATTTCTATCTCTCACTTAGAGAAATGCACACAATCATCATCGCATTATTATATGATACTTTGAATATGGGTTCACACATCTATATTTAAATATATTTTTTAAAATATAACACTACTATATATAATCTAGAGAGGGGAGCATGGGTTCACGTGAACCCACGGCACCCCCTCTAGATACGCCTCTGATTTACTTGACTAATTAAACTTAGATACACTCCTGGTCTACTACATGACATAGCATGTGCAAGTGGTGTCAAACTCCTATAAGAGACTCTTAATAAAAAGTCAAGAGAGAATTGTTGAAAACACTTCTAAACTTTACGAAAATTTAGTAGTGTATTTTATTCATATTACAAGATCGGATATATTTAAATTCAATTAGTTAAGGATAATAATAATAATAATAATAATAATAATAATAATAATAATAATAATAATAATAACAACAACAATAGTAGTATCATCCCACTAATATAATTTAAAAACATGTTCTTGATCAATTAAAAATATCTAAAAATACTTCTGACCAACTGAAATTAATTAAATATACCTCTATTAAATCAAGTTAAATTTTACGGTAGAAAATTATCAGTGAAAAAGTGATATTCGAGAATGAAAATAACAATAAAAATCATTATCGACCAATAGATAATGAAATAAAATATAAAATAAATTATAAAGTTTCTAGAATCTACTTTGGACCTTTTCTCAAAATAAAATAGAGACTACTCGGGCATTTCACAATCAATCCTATTCCTCTAACTTGCTTATATTAAAGGAATGTTCTAGAAGTCACAATTTTAAAGAAATTTGATTTTGCAGTTTTTTTATAAACAAAAAATTATAAAAAAAAAATTATTTTACATGTAAAATATCTACAAAAATGTTTTTTTTTTTTGTTGAATTTGAGAATGATCATAAGAGATTATTTTTCGCAAAATGTTGCTCATGCGGAGTGTTTTTTTTTTCTTTTTCTATGAGTACTCATCCATATGTTTATGTCATTAAAAGGATGAGACATGTTTATTTATCTATTTATATTTACATTATAATTATAAGTCTGTAATATGCTCCCTCGTGTATGAGTTTAATTATTTTTTGGGGTCAAACACATAAATATTCTTCCAATTAATTTTTTTTATAATCATTCACAAACAAAGAAATAAAATAGTGTGGTTAGTCAAATATCATAAAGACAAAAATTAGAATTTATCAATAAATAAAAAAGTAAGAAAAGAAGAAGAAGATATTAACTCATGTTTACCAAAATTTAAAGTAGTACATTGCTACTCCCATAAGTAAGACGTCTGTTCTTGGTGGACCATTAATTTGTCCATGGATATTTACTTCGTTTCAAAATAAATGGTGTTTTTAATTTATACATACTTTTTAAGCTAATTAGTGGTTCTTGATTACGTAAACAAGAATCATTTTAAAAGAATTTTAAAATGATTAATTTCTTCTTAAAATTTTAAAGCATCACTTGTTTTGAAACATGTGAGTACATTTGTACATGATTTCAATATTGCCTCTTGAGTAGTTTTGAGACAATTGAGTCTTGGACCAAACACAATAAATAACAAAAATGTCATTTTCAATCTATTTTCCTTCTAAGCTAATTAACAAGTGGTCTGTGGGAAGAAAGTATAAACAGACAAAAAGTACATTGTTTGGCCTAATTAGACTCCAATTATTAGTGTATTGTTTGTTGTATTTTAATATCATGAAAAGTATTGGAAGAGAACCTTAGGCCTTAAGCTACGCAAATGTCTTGGTCAAGGCCCAAGGGCATTGCACACTGTTTATCTTCTTCCTCTCTTAGAAAATCAACTAATTTTTTATACTTGATCCGAGGATAGAGCTAAAATGAATTATAAGTTCGATGACGAATTCAAATTTTTTAAATTTTGACTTCAATATTTTCTTATTATAATTTAAAAATGAGACGATTGAACTTTTTTATTCTCAACTTTTTTTTTCTTTTACGAGCAGTGGCGGAGCCACCTTACAATGAGGGGTTCATCCGAATCCCCTTCGGCGAAAAATTATATTATTTATACATGGTTAAAATATTTTTTAGGTATATATAGTAGATGTCGAACCCCCTTTGACAAAACCAGCAGTATAAGCTGCGAAACAATGTACTTCCTCCATTAATGGAGGTTGAGCTAATTTCACCAACGATCAGAGTAGAGAAGAAGGAGATAAAATATATTATTGAGAATGTGAAAAACTAAACTGTAATCAATACAGTGTATGTGTATATATATATACACTGATAGAGTCCTCTAGCAAACTCAACTGACTATGAAATTGTAAACTCGTGACTCTTAACTAATTAACTAACTATGTGAATGAACAGTAATTAACTAATTATGTGAATTGAACAGTACACTAAACTAACTAATCTTATCACCCCCCCCCCCCTCAAGTTGGAGGTGAGTTACATACAGACAACTTGCTCAATAAATTAGTATGCTTGACTCCAGTTAAGGCTTTAGTAAAGACATCAGCCAATTGTGAATCTGTGGGAATGTATTGGAGTGTGATCAATCCTTGCTGTATCTTGTTTCTGAAAAAATGACAATCCACTTCTATATATCTAGTTCTCTCATGAAAAACTGGATTCTTAGCAATGTGCACTGCTGCTTGACTATCACAAAAGACATGTATAGGTAAGGAACACTTTACTGATAGCTCATCAAGTAATCTTTCCAGCCATACTATTTCACCCACAACTTGTCTCACAGCTCTATACTCTACTTCTGCTAAGGATAGTGACATTGTGGGTTGTTTCTTAGACTTCCAACTAATGGGGCTATCACCCATGAGAACTAAATAGCCACTCACCGACTTCCTTGAATCAGGACAAGAGGCCCAATTTGAGTCACAATAAACATTGATGGTAAGGTCAGATTTATTAGAGATGAAAACTCTTAATGTATAGTCATGTTGTTGATATCTGAGCACATGATAAACTGTCTTCAAATGGGGCTCTCTAGAAGATTGCATAAACTGACTGAGGTGTTGCACACTATATGTTATATACATTCTTGTGTTGGTGAGAAAATTAAGTTTCCCCACAAGCTTTCTATAGTGAGTAGGATTTGATAGTGGTGTGCCTTCTGTAAGTCTCAGCTTTTCATTAGAGTCCAATGGTGAAGTAGCAGTTTTGTAACTCATAGAATCAAATTCTTTCAAGAGGTCAAGAGTAAACTTCCTTTGGGATATAAGAATATCATCCTGTCTGTACAAAATTTCCAGACCAAGAAAATAATGTAGCCTACCCAAATCCTTTATTTTGAACTGATCAGGTAAGAACACCTTTAAAGAAATGATCGCATCTATGTCAGTCCCAGTTAGAATGATATTGTCAACATATACTGCAACAAAGATCAGGAAGCACCTATTCTTCTTATAAAACAATGAATAATCACTGTTAGAATGAGTGTAACCTTTTGAGTAGAGGTTGTTGGCCAGCTTGTCATACCACTGTTTGTTGGCCTGCTTCAAGCTATACAATAACTTCTTCAATTTACAAACCATGTTACTACTGTCCACTGCCAGTCCCTGTGGTAATGCTATGTAAACTTTCTTATTTAAATCACTATAAAGGAAAGCATTGTTAACATCCAATTGATACATGTTCCAGCCTTTCTTGACTGCTAAAGAAATTAGAGTCCTAACAGTGGTCATTTTTACCACAGGTAAGAATGTCTCATTATAATCTACTCCAGCCTGCTAAGTGTACCTCTTTACCACCAATCTAGCCTTGAACCTCTCTACACTACCATCTGTCATGTGTTTAATCTTGTATACCCATCTACACTCTATGACATTCCTCCCTTTAGGCAAACTAACTAGTTCCCAAGTGTCATTTGCTTACAAAGCATCAAATTCTTGTGTCATTTGCTTACAAAGCATCAAATTCTTGTGTCATTGCCACTTGTCAGGTAGGATTCAAAATTGCCTCTTCATAAGAAGAAGGTTTAATATCATGTGAAACATTACTGATCAATTGTTGACTACTAGGACACAGACTAGTCAAACATACATGATAAGGGTAAGAAATGAAATATGTGAGTGAGTGGTGTGGATCAGAAGTGGATGTTGAAAAAGACAAGTTAGGTAATGTATAAGTGTAGTCTTTCAGGTAACTTGGAGTGTGAAGGGGCCTAGTTGATCTTCTAGGTGCAAGTGGAGCATCAACAAGGGTAGTGATGTTAGGTCTAGTGGAGACATAAGAACTGTAGGTTCAGTGGTTTGTGCATTAGTATTTGTGGAAACATGGTTAGTAGTAACTTCAACTAATGTGTCATCATTCAACACTTCATCATTAACAAAATCATTTGTTTTACTAGACATGCAATGCAATGTATCAGAATGGCTTACAAGGGATTTCAAGACAGAACTAAAATTGGAACCAACAAGAGAAATAACAAAAGGAAAAACAGCTTAAGTAGCTGCTCATACTGACTTTTGGACAAGTTCAATGGAATTTGTCTTCCCTGCTCAGCAATTTCCTCACACTAGCCTCTATCATCCTCAGAGGCATGCACATTTGATGCAGATCCTGAGCCCTTTCCTCTTAGAGCTTTTGTGTTGGTTGGATAACCATGAAGCTTATAAGTGTCCAATTCGTTTGCAATACTCACAGAACAAATTTGACATGTTCCTAGTGCTGGAATTCCCTCTAAAAGTATTGGAACTGCTTGCACCTCTGCCTGCACCTCCTCTATTGTAGTTCATATTGAAGCCTTTGGGTCCTGCATTGTATTGTGGTGACACAGAGGCATTTAGAGAGGTGGATTCTAAGGCCATGTGACTAGGAGGCTTCATTTTCCTCTGTCTTTCCTCTTGTGACAAAATGGCAAATGCTTGTGCCATAGTTGGTAGATCAGACATCATGAGGATGTTTCCACGTACAATAGTATACATCTCATTTAGGCCTATCAAAAAATGCATAAGTCTTCTATCTTGCTCAGCCTTACCCATCTTGGTTTTTCCACCACAATTACACACACAAGTGCATTGAGAATTAACATAAAGAGTGTTCATTTCTTCCCACAACTTCTTCATCTTAGTTAGTAACCAATGACATCCAAATTACCTTGCACAAGGTCATTTATCTCCTTCTGTAGTTGATAAAGTTTGCAACCATTAGTTTGGTCATATCTATCCTCCAACTCCTCCCAAAGCTCCTTGGCATTGTTGACATATTGCAAGCTATCTCGCAGATCTGGTGAGAGAGAATTTAAAATCCAAAAGGTCACCATGTCATCACACCTTTCCCACTGCATGAAGGTTGGATCTGCAGAATTTGGCTTCACGATTTTTCCATTGATGAATCCAGTTTTACTCTTCACAGATAAAGCCCTAAGAACTGCTCGTCTCCATGACCTGTAGCTAGTTCCATAAAAAACAGCAAGAAGTAAAGTAGAACCTGCATTCTCTGAGGGATGCAGATAGAAGGGGCTATTGAAATCCAATCGAGTTGAAGTGTTGGTAGCAGTCGCGCCACCTGGAGCGTCTCCCATAGAAGAATATGAAGGAGAATGCAATTATAGATAAATTATGAAGATGAACTCACAATGAGCAAGTTCGAAACAAAACAGTGGAACGATAGTGAGATCGTTCAGAGAAAATCAGGGAGAAGAAGACAGCGAGAAAAATATCGACAAATCGAACTGAATACAGTGCTCACAACGAGAGAGAGGAACAATAATCTCACTGCTCTGATACCATGACAAAACCAGCAACATAAGCTGCGAAACAATGTATTTCCTCCATTAATGGAGGTTGAGCTAATTTCACCAATGATCAGAGAAGAAGGAGAGAAAAGATATTATTGAGAATGTGAAAAACTAAACTATAATCAATACAATGTATGTGTATATATATACACACTGATAGAGTCCTCTAACAAACTCAACTGACTATGAAATTGTAAACTTGTGACTCCTAACTAACTATGTGAATGAACAATAATTAACTAATTCTGTGAATTGAACAGTACACTAAACTAACTAATCTTATCACTAATCTTATCACCCTTCGGCTATTTCGTGTGTCTATTTTTTCAGATTTTGAATTCTCTTATTGAAAATTCTGACTCCGCCACAGATTAAAAAACAACAATTGATTGATTTACACACCCAAAGTTGACTAGAGAGCTCCAAAGTATTACAGTATACAGTAAAAGATGTGACATAATCCTAAAGTTCGTTTTGACTACCACTTCAAAAGATTCTCCATCGAGTTTTATTACATATTTTCACTACAATATATAAAGTAGTAGCGGGCATGATACAATATAATACGGTACTGAAATATTTGATTTGGTATTTTTTTTAAATATTACATCATGTCTATAACAAATTATTTCGACATGGTTTTCAATTTAAGTATTTTGTAGTATTGTAAATTGATCACCCTAATTTTATTTGTATTTGACTTACATATAATCATAAAATAGAAAATCATGACTTTGACTTTTCATGAAATATCTCAACTATATCATATTAATTGCACCTTAAACATGTAGAAACATTCAAAAGAACGTACAAATATTTCTTATTGTTTAGATCAATTTCACACACAAAAATAATCAATCAAAATATAGTAGTCAATGTTTTAATAGCTAAACAATTAATTTTATACTAATACTAATGTATAAAAATATGTGAGTGTTAGAATAATGGGATAATATATGTTAACTGTATTGTAATTACATACTTTTGTCACTATATTAAGTGTTTTTTCTATAACACCATATCAAAATTAGGTTTACTTGGATAAATCACCTAGAAGAGTAAAGTAGCAAAATGTTTAGTTTGGAATCGCAAAAGAATTAAGTAAAATTTTCAAAAGTGCAACAATAATTGAGTATCAAATCAAAAGAGCAATATTTGGATGGAGGAGCAGACAACGTTAAATTATATGTACATGCCATTCCTAACCTTCTATGCTAATAATATTTCTGTAGTACACACTTCCCAAACCATTTTCATTAAAAAAAAATAGTTTTTCTTCTTTTATTAATTTGGACAGGGGAACTAGAGGATTTGAGACCTGGTGAGGTTTGAAGTAACTTGTGTGCACCACGATCAACTATTTCATTGGATATTCAACTTAAATTTTTGAACGTTACGACGGCCACTATTTACGAATAATTATACCTATCAAGGCTCGGACAAGTTTTTTTTTACTGGGATTGAACTCTGTACATGCAATCAATTTTTTTGAATCTACTCCAACTAATTCAATGCTTTACGGCATCCATTCAAAGACAAAACAGGACCAAGTCCCACCATAGTTTCAATAATTCACAAGTTTCAGGTTTTTGTTTAATTTTTTAGGCTCCCACCATGCTTGTAACTTGTCCATTTGCTATATTCATTCAATTTGTTTTCCTGTCTTGAACAACACTGACGGATCCAAAAAATTTACTAAAGGAGTTCGAAAAATAAAAGCATAGTGTATGAAGTGCACTTGAAATCTCTAGTTGAATTTTGAATCCCCTAATACACTAAGCCAAACTTTATTTTTCTCATTTGTGTTCAAGAGATTTAAAATATATATATATATATATGTACGTATAAAATTTTTAAAAAAATTATCATATATTTATATATAGGGTTCCTAAATTGATTCGAATGAATATCCTGACAACACCTAGATCCACCCCAGTTGAACAACCTATGGTCCACAATTGTAGAGAACATGACAGAACCCACAAATACCCCTCACATGCATGTTCTCCTGATCATCTTATCCCTCAATTAATTTTTATCTCTCAAAAATTTAATTTCCATATACACACTACATTCAAAGCACCTGCCCAATGTGTGCTTGTTTGCACCAATACATCTCTCACATTTATTTATAGCTCCATCTTATATACTGACCTTTTCAATGAACACACACACATACAACAACAAAGCCAAAATTGTTAGAAAATGGTGAATTACAAGGGGAAAAAAATGTTGAAGCACCAAAGGAACAGAGTTAGCTTTTCAGCTAACTTGCCTGAAGATGTTCACGGGGCGTTCGCGGATAGTACATGTGTTGTGAAATACTCGATGGATCCATTGACAGATATAAGAGAATCTATAAAAGAGATGGTGAAAAATGTTGGCATTAAAGATTGGAAAGAGATGGAGGAATTGGTGTATTGTTACATTGTTCTTAACTCTGAAGAGGTGCATTGTTTTATAAAAGAGGCTTTTCTTAGTTTATGCTCTTAGCTTCTTACTAGAGGCTGAAAAAAATGCATAAACCAAGTAACTTTTCTTATATATATTTTAATATATGCTCTTCATTTTTATGTTGTTTATTTTATAGACAATGTAAACGGATGTTTACACGATTAGTGCAATTTAAAGCGTTGTAAGAGGTGTTATTATATATGTACACCTCATTTTAGTAGTTTTATGTTATTTTGTTCATTTTGACTCGATCTATTTTAATTTGATGAGTATTTTTTGATTGTGTTATTCATCTGTTTATTTATTAAGCTGACTCATTTTAACGTGTTTAAATTCAGCTGAACTCACCAATTTAACTCCCCTAATTTTTACTCTAACGTCTTGTGTTTTTACGTTTTCTTTTTATTTTTATAAAAAGTTGAATAGAAACGTAGTTGAGAAAAGAAGACAAAAGTATTGTTGTACGTACATAGTACATACCATAAGCGCAAGCTCCGAGCTCGAGGGAATGGTTGCAAAATGATGCCTTAAACTCACCCATTCAAGTTCAAGGAATCACTCCAACAATAATTAGAGATTTCAAATTTATATTTTAGAATATTTTTAAACAATATGTCGTAAGTAACTTTTTTAATATGATAAACTTTGTTAGAAACCTATGGAGTTTTTGTATTCAAATTTGGATTGAATGATTTATTAATTTTTTACCAATATAAATTTATAACAAGACCTACTATAACCAATTTAAAATAAAGAACCGAGATATTCCCTTTAATTTATTTTGTTATTGTATTTGAAACGAGAAAGGTTTTTATTTTTATTTTCCGAAAATTTATGTTCCTGCTATTCCGAAAATACCAATCTCTTGAAGAACAAGATACAAGACACAGTATAATATAACTTGAGAAAGAAACTTCGTTTTCTTGCTATTTCCTCTACTCCAATTATCCAAAATTCACCTATTTTTCACAAATCCAGTTTTCAATCAAATACGAATATGAACATCGGAAGATCAAGCTGTATGAACAAGCTTTGGCTGCTAAATCACCACCTTCATTCACGAACAATATCCACAACAACTTCTTCTCTCGTTACGAAGCAAACCTCCCATCAGCTCCCGTCACGTCACCTATCCCCTTCCCATACTTCCACTACCGTCCGCCATTTTTTCTTTCGTTCTCGAGATCCATATGCCAAGTAAATTTTCCAGTATAATTGTGTTTTTTTTTTTTTCAAAGTTTGTAGTGTGTGATTTTGTTTTTTTGTGTTGTGATGAAGGTATCAAGTTCGGGTGCCGATGAATTTGGGAATTCGTATAGTGCCTGAGAAAAAGGCGTACGTAGTTGAACGGTTTGGGAAATATGTGAAAACATTGACTCCGGGAATTCACTTTTTGATCCCTTTTGTTGATCGAATTGCGTATGCCCATTCTCTTAAGGAAGAGACTCTTCCGATACCTAACCAGACTGCCATTACTAGAGACAATGTTAGCATTTCAATTGATGGTGTTCTCTATATCAAGGTTTAATCTCTATTAGTACTTCTTATACTTTTGTGCAAATTTCCCATTGAATTTTTAAAAATGCAGAGATTGTTTTGCGTAAATTGTAGACTGTGGATCCAAAATTGGCGTCATATGGAGTTGAGAATCCATTGTATGCGGTAATTCAACTAGCACAGACAACTATGCGTAGTGAGCTTGGCAAGATCTCACTTGATAAAACCTTTGAGGAAAGGGACACTCTGAATGACAAAATAGTGGTAAGTTTTTCATAGAATTTTATGATCAGGGTTGGCCTTTTGCACTTTCACTTCATCATTATGTGAAGCTCAAAAAGAGTATAATTATGATTATAACCACATGTTAGTTGTTTTAAGTCTTATTATTGATTGTTTTAGCTCTGCACATTCCTTGCAGCTGGCCATTAATGATGCTGCAAAAGACTGGGGACTGAAATGCCTTCGTTATGAAATAAGTATGTGGCCTGTTCTACTGATTCCTTCATTGTTACAAAAGCAATTATGGTTTTTCATTGATGAATATGTATGTTGCCTCTTCAGGGGATATAACTCCTCCTCGTGGGGTTAGAGCAGCTATGGAGATGCAAGCTGAAGCGGAACGTAAAAAAAGAGCTCAAATTCTTGAGTCAGAAGGTACCAGTTCCTCACCCTGATTTGAGCAATGTGAATAATTCGATGTGCCATATGTATGACATTTCACCTAAAATAGGGGAGAGGCAGGCAAATATAAACATTGCCGATGGAAGGAAGAGTTCAGTGATCCTTGACTCAGAAGCTGCAAAGATGGACCAGGTCAACAGAGCACAAGGTTGGTAAAGTTGTTGCCAAGTGTGTTATCTCAAACTTGTTTTATAGATTCCCTCACCCATACTATCCGATGAATCAGGTGAAGCTGAAGCCATTCTCTCTAAAGCACAAGCTACGGCAAAAGGAATTGCTTTGGTGTCACAAACCCTTAAAGAGCATGGAGGTGCAGAGGTGAGATCCCTAAATTCATGCCCGCGTCTTCTTTACCATGACATTGTAACGAAATTTTGGAGAAAGATATGCTTGCTTAATTCAACAACTACTACATTTGATTGCGTCAATGCCAATCTGCATTCTCACTCACGACTCTTTCACTACTGGATATTGTAGGCAGCAAGCTTGAGGATTGCAGAGCAGTATGTCCAAGCCTTCAGTAACATTGCAAAGGAGGTGAAGCATAATATATACCTTCTAATTTAGTCCATCGTCATGCATTACTGATTTGCTAATCATTTTTGTTTTCTGTGTTTCACTTTATAATTTTATAGGGCACGACATTGTTACTTCCAACAAGTGTTTCTGATCCTGCCAGCATGGTGGCTCAAGCTCTTCACATATACAAAAACATAACGAGCAAGAACGCTGGCATTGAGCTTCCAGAAGCCTCTCAAACTAAGTTGAAACAGAAGTGATTCGTCTGAAGTAATCAACAATGGCCGCTCTATTACTGATGAAGATGACAAGAAGAATCACTAAGCGCTTTGTCTGACTCGTCTATAGAGTAGCTTTACTTTTTAATTAGCCATTATGGATTATCTAGCTTTATATTCATCTATAGTCTAAGTAGATCTGGTCAATGATAGGATTCCTATTCTTTATTATGGACTTACTTCCACCATTTGTTCGGACTATTGTGTTACTAAGAATGGATGCAAAATCACATGATTTTGAGAACATACGAGTAACTTCATGCAAGCTCTATAAGCTTTTGACATCTGATTTCAGCATTTTATACTTCAGCAAATATACTAAGCAAAATATCATCAGAGGAAACGTAAGAAGCAAACCAATCTTCTCAATTTAAGCCTATGAAAACGAATTAATCCTCTGATTTATCCTTCAAGTGTATTTCCTCTCGTTATTAAGTAGAAAATACTTGCACCATTTCAATAAGTTGGTAGACATAAGAGTATATCTTAATAGTTTTAGAACAAAACAAATAAACTCCACCATCCCAAGCCCACCCTGAAAAGCACAAAGGGAGATGACCACCAGACTCCTGACTCCTATCCTCCTGCAAAATAATTGAGTTTGAAGATCTTAATCTCCCTAACAGTAGCCTTATATAGGTGCAAAGATTATCTTAAATCCTTGTTTAACTTTTAATCTCCAAAAGCAATAACTACAATGCATAGAAATATCTGATCAAATACTTCTCTAGCCGCAAAGCACGTAAAACAGAATACACTTCATCCAAAAAGAAAAAAAAAACGAGATGAATTTAATGCAAGCTGAAAACAATTGAGAAAATGGTTTATGTTAGATTGGTTGGGTTTGATCCATTGTTCAACCGATCTAGGCCTGAGCATACTTTTGACATATTGAGTCATGACTCTTTCGTTAACTCAAACTGTTTTCGCCAGCCCAATTTAATCAATGTACCCATTAGACACCTCTAGAAGATTCTAATTAATGGAAATTCCTCCCAACATGATTTCTTGAAGTCTACCAAGGGAGCATTTATTGATTTCCTTCTGAAGTTATAGCAAGAAAACTAACTGATAACTAGCAAAAGGAGGGATTTTTAAAGTCTAGCAAGGGAGCCTTTGTTGCTTTCACTCTGAAGTTATAGTACGAACTAGCAGATAACAATCTAAAAGAAGGATATAATGATGCTACTCATTGACATGTCCAGCATCAATATTAGATTGAGAATCTTACATCGAAAGATCTCTGTTTTATCAAATTTCTCAAGTAATCAAACTCTTCCTACTTAACAATGTGTACTCTTGCTTTCAGCACAATCCATCCATTGAAGCTCTATACATAATCATTTATGCGATGAAATAAAGACAATTAGGCTATAAATTAATGAAGACCAAGATACAAATATCAGAATCTCCAAGAATTTTATTGATCGCAACAATAAACAATAACAAATCTGAAACCAACCGTGGATTTTGTTCGTATATACAGAAAATACAAGCGTATATCCAGTAAAATGGATGTTAAAATCAGACCATCAGATCTAACCTCTACCACATAATGAACAAATCAACTTGACAGAAACGGCGAAGCAACAAAGAAGACATGATCAAGCTAAAGAAGCCCAAATATTAAAGAAATACCAAGAAATATTAACCAAACAATATGAAACAATAGGAGAGCCTGACCCGGAACCGCAGCGGACCCTCCATTTCCCACACTGCAAGGTCCTAACTTGGCAACACGAACACCAGCACAGTGAGCATCGGGACAACCACACCAGTAGGTGACTCCATCGACACCGCAAACAGGGTCGGGTCGGAAGCAATTGATGGGGCAAGAATCGGTCGGAAATGGAGTTCTAGGACATTTATCTTCGTCGTCTTGATGGGAAGGCAGTGGATTTAGACCGTTTAAACAGACGGTAATGGACAAAAAGATGACAGCAAATAGCAGAATTTGGAGATGAAATTGGGATTTTCTCAACTCTGATTTCATTGGTAAAGCTCCTCTAGAGATTAAAGAAGCTCGATTTCACCAAAATTGATGATACAGAGAAACCCTAATTGAGGAAATTGTAAACCCTAGAAAGGATTCAAAATTGGGGGTTTTATGCTGTCTAAAAGAGGAGAAATTTCTTCTTTTTATCTTCCTTGTATGACTCTGTCCAACTGCAGACAAATAATGAGAAATATTCAAAGTACTTTTCCCTGTGGAACTTCGAAAATATGTTTGATCATAAAATTTTATAATTCAAAAAGCAAAATATTTAAAACAATTTCAATTCATGTGTATGGTTAACACAACTTAATTTTTTAAATTTCACGATAAGACATGATTAAATACATGCTTAATAGTTTCATTTTAGAAAATGAAAATAATAAGCAATTATTGTTGAAATTATTTAGGTGGGTCCAACCCACATGGAATTTTAGCAATTTACTTTTGTTGTTTTCATACGCTAGCTTTGGTGCATTTGAATTAGTTTAGTTTTAAGCATTGACAGACTTGTCTAGGCTGGTATGAACAATACATGTGAGTTTTCACATTAATGGAATTCTGATATTTGAGGTTCAAATTTGATTCTTTATAGTTTTTTCCACTTTAAGGCAATTTCTCATGTTAGATTAAATTTTGTTTATTAGGTTATTTTTAAAAAAAAAAACACATGGCCAATCACAATTCACAAGTAAGAACCCAATCATTTTAGTCCATGTTCAATGGAACGGCATTACTCTCAAGTCTCGATCCATAAAATAATACTTTTGATATTCGTGCTTAGCTTAATATTAATGTTTTTCTAAATATATTTGATGGTAATGGAGTATATATTAGCATGAATCTGCTGGATAAAAACAAACAAATAACGATCTCTAACTTACAAATAATTACGTAATGCTTCATTTAGTTATGTCTTATTAATATACAAAGGTCTGAACTTTAATCATAAAAGATATAGTATGGATGGGTGAATTATAAAATTTATACAACGTACAATTTGGAAAAATAAAATAATATTTTTATAAATACAAGTACAATATATAAGATACTCCTTTTAACATCTATATGAATTATAAAGGAAAAAAGCCACAGCTAGCCAAAAGAAACTTTTTCTATTTTGTTTATATTTTTTTTTGGTTTAAAGATGTACCATTGCTACGTTTAAAAAAAATAACGCTTCCGTAATAATAAAAATGAAAAATTGCTATGTACTATTCAATATTTCAGAACTAATAACAACTCGAAAAGAGAGAAAATATAAGGAAGCACATTTAAACATGAATGAATATTTGCATGTGACATGACTATATATTGTGGCTTGCTAATTAATTAGTATTCTTTTCCTTTTTCCTTTCCCACCAACTTAATGAAAAATAAGGAAATAAAAAAAAGTTAAATTAATAGAGAGAGTGTGACATGACTATAGTGCCACCACCTACGTAAATTTGGGGGTTATATGATAAATTGTATAAATTATAGGAACCACATATTATAAGTACTAAATAACATCCTATCCCTTCTAGTTTTCTATTTACCAAAAATCCCTTAAAAATAATGTTTGCGGGATACATAGCGTTGTGCACGGGATACATTAGGTTTGATACATTTCACATAGCAGGATACATAGCGTTGTGCATGTGATACATTAGGTTTGATACATTCCACATAGCGGGATACATAGCGTTGTGCATGGGATATATGCGGGATACATAGCGTTGTGCACGGGATACATAGCGTTTGATACATTCCACATAGCAG
>JAJOOE010022922.1:0-17643 GCA_036250405.1 Solanum raphanifolium | reverse complement strand
TTCCCCCTTGATTATGCTTATCGCTTATGGTCATTTTTTTGCTTCCGCGACCAAGGATGTGTAATGATACGCTATGAGGCTTGTTTGGGGTTCCTTCGGGTTCCCCATTCGCCGGTCACGTCTAGGCCCTAGGCTTGGGTCGTGACAATATATGTATATATATGTATATATTTTATAGTGACATCGTTATTAGTCCTTTAACATGTCATTGGGCATGAGAAACGAACCCAACGTCCCGAAAAACCTCGCAATGGGGCTATCGATCTAAGGCGCTCCGATCGCGACCTCAGGTCAGGCGGGATTACCCGTTGAGTTTAAGCATATCAATAAGCGGGGGAAAAGAAACTTACAAAGATTCCCTTATTAACAACGAGTGAACCGGGAACTACCCAGCCTTAGAATCGGGCGGCGCCATTGTCCAAATTGTAGTATGGAGAAGCGTCCTCAGCAGGGGACCGGGACCAAGTCCCCTGGAAGGAGGCGCCAGAGAGGGTGAGAGCCCTGTTGTGCCCAGACCCTATTGCACCACGAGGCTTTGTCTACGAGTCGGGTTGTTTGGGAATGCAACCCAAATCGGGCGGTGAATTCCGTCCAAGGCTAAATACGGGCGAGAGACCGATAGCAAACAAGTACCGCGAGGGAAAGATGAAAAGGACTTTGAAAAGAGAGTCACAGAGTACTTGAAATTATCGGAAGAAAAGTGGATGGGGGCCGGCGATGCACCCTATTCGGATGTGGAACGGTGACAATCTGGTCCGCCGATCGACTCGGGGCGTGGACCAGAGTGGATTGGGGGGGGGGGGAACCCAGGCTCTTGATACGCCTGTGGAACGCGCTATCTATTGAGGTTCCCCCGACCCTTAGGATCGACTAACCCATGTGCAAGTGTCGTTCACATAGAACCTTTCCCTCTTTGGCCTACAAAGGCTCACGCCTAAGGTTTTGCAGTGACCACTGCGCCTCCCTACTCATCGGGGCCTGGCACATGCCCCGACGATCGGGTGTAGGTCGCGCGCTTAAGCGCCATCTATTTTCGAGGCTAAATGGTACTGAAGCGCGCGGCCTACACCCGACTGTTAGGGCAAGTGCCAAGCCCCGATGAGTAGGAGGGTGCGGCGATCGCTGCAAAACCTTGGGTGTGAGCCTGGGAGGAGCGGCCGTCGGTGCAGATCTTGGTGGTAGTAGCAAATATTCAAATGAGAACTTTGAAGGCTGAAGAGGGGAACAATTCCATGAAAATGGCACTTGCACATAGGTTAGTCGATCCCACGGGTCGAGGGAACCCCAACATATAGCCGATTTTACACGTACTCCAAAAAGGAATCGACGTGACGATTGGCTACACGTTAGGAAGTCCAGAGACATTTGTGGAAGCCTCGGGAGAGAGTTATCTTTTCTGTTTAACAGCCTACCCACCCTGGAATCGGCTCAGCCGGAAGTAGGGTCCAACAGCTGAAAGAGCACTGCACGTGACGTGGTGTCCAGTGCACTCCCGACGGCCCTTGAAAATCTGGAGGACTGAATGCCGTCCACACCCGGTCATACTCATAATCGCATGAGGTCTCCAAGCTGAACAACCTCTGGTAGATGGAACAATGTAGGCAAGGGAAGTTAGCAAAATGGATCCGTAACTTCGGGAAAAAGATTGGCCCTGAGGGCTAGGCGACATTGGTCGTGGCTTGCGCGCATCAACCGTGGCCTACGGGCATAAGCCACATGACATAGGCTGTGGCATGCGCAATCAGTCAGGCGACGTAGGCCGTGGATTGCCCGTATCGGCCGTGGCCTGTGCACATCGATCAACCGACATCGAACGTAGCCTACCCGCATCGTCCGTGGCGTACTCATATCGGTCAGCCGACGTCGGACGTGGCCTTCCTGCATCATTCGTGGCCTACACGCATCGATCAGCCGACATCGAACGTGGCTTGCCAGCATCGTCTGTGGCCTGCACAGATCGGTCAGCTGATGTCGAACGTGGCTTGCCAGCATCGTCCGTGGCCTGCACACATCGGTCTGCCGACGTCGGACGTGGCCTGGCTGCATCGCCCGTGGCCTGGCCGCATCGCCCGTGGCCTGCATACATCGGTCAGCCGACGTTGAACGTGGCCTGCCCACATCGTTCGTGGCTTGCACTCATTAGACGAGCGACGTCGCACGCGGTGACATTGGTCGAGGTCTAGTCTATAACATGTGGATGCCAATGCTGTACAAAAATGAAAAGAGTGTGAAACACCCTTCATGCATAACAACTTATTCATCTATTTTTCATCATCAATTCTCAATATTTTTGCCTCACGTGATTTATTGGTACTAATCTTCATTACTTTAACGGTTCGTACGATATTGAAACATATTTTATTTGTACAAATATGTACTCTATCATTAGTTTCACATGTTTAGAAGTGTTTTCACTGAATTTTCTATAATGTTCGGTGACTCGCCGAAACCTCTGTCACTCGCCGAATGGACTGGGCGACTCACCAAATACTCGGTGACTCGCTGAATCGGTTGGCGAGTTTATCTCCAATATTTTGAGAATTTTTGTGTCATTAACCTTATGCAACCGCGTGTGTTTTGTTTCTGTGCTTTGACAGTTATGGCCAGACCCAAAGTTTCAGCAAGAGGTCCACCACCCCAGATGAAGGCGAAAGAGGTTTTGATAGTAATGGAGAGCCTTCCCGAACTACTCGTCTGAAACCCACTCAGGTTGCAGAAGATTATGCCAAACTTTATATATGTGAGATAGTTCTCCTACATAGCATTTCTTTTTCCGCTATTTCAGATAGAGGTGAACAATTTACAGTGAACGTCTAGAAATCCTTCCAAAAAGATATAGGTATCCAAGTGAGCCTAAGTACCGCATTCCATCCTCGGACTAATGTATAGGTTGAACGCACTATTCACACACTTGATGATATATTGCATGGTTGTGTATTAGACTTCAAAGGAAGCTGGGATGATCATATATAGTTGATTAAGTTTTCTTATTATAATAGTTACCACATGAGTTTGAAATGGCACTTTATGAAGCTTTATATAGGCGAAATTGTAGATCATATATAGTGCAGACCGGTAAATACAGACCATGGACGATGCTGGCACGCCACGTCTGACGTTGGCTGACTGATGTGCGCAAGCCACAGACGATGTTGGCAGGTCACGTCTGACGTCGACTTGCCGTTGTGTGCAGGCCACGAATAATGCAGGCAGGCCACGTCCGACGTTGGCTGACCGATGTGAGCACGCCATTGACGATGCGGGCAGGCTACATCCAACGTCGGCTGACCGATGTGCACATGCCACGACCAATGTGGGCAGTCCACGACCTATGTCGCTTGATCGATGTGCATATGACACAGTCTATGTCGCCTGGTTGATGTGCGCAGGCCATGGCCGATGCGCGCATGCCACGGCCTATGTCGATTAGCTGATACGCGCAGGCCATGACCGATGATGCCTGGCCGATGCGCGCAGGCCACGACCAATGTCTCCCAGCTGATGCACACATGCCACTGATGCGCACATGCCACGTCTGATGCGTACAGGCCTTGGCTGATGTTGCCTGTCGTTGGACGACGTCAGTCGGCCGATGCGCACAGGCCACGTTCGATGCGTGCAGGCCTTGGATGATGTTGCTTGCCATTGGCCGATGTGCACATGCCACGTCTGATGCGTGCAGGCCTTGGCTGATGCTGCATGCCTTTGGCCGCCGTCGCTTGCTCGATGCGCACATGCCACGTCCGATGCGTGAATGTCTTGGCTGATGCCGCCTGTCGTTTGCCGACATTGCTTGCCCGATGTAGACATGCCACGTCCGATGCGTGCAAGCCTTGGTTGATGCCGCCTGCCGTTGGCCGACGTAGCTTGCTCGATGCGCACATGTCTCGTCCGATGCGTACAGGCCTTAGCTGATGCCGCCTGCCGTTGGCTAACATCGCTTGTCCGATGCACGCAGGCCTTGGCTGATATCACCTGGCCCCAGACGTGGAACTCTCGTGCTGCCTACATAGACCCATATAGCGACGGAGGTATCCCTTCACGGAGTCCTAAAAGCAACATCCGTCAATCCTTGGTCGACATCGTTTATGGTTGAGACTAGGACGGTATCTGATCATAGATATTATAATCAAATAACATTATTATTTTACACAATTCATTTCACAATTTACTAACAATTTAATTATCAGAAGTGTTATACTCATAACCCTTATCACTTGTCACGAGATATTCCACAACCCCAAAAACAATCTTGTACAATAATATTTTGATTAATTATAAAATTTTAGATGATCACAATAATAAAGACACACACATAAGTCATAATTATTTCTTGTGGCTTTCACGGATGTCGGTTCAAGGAGACCTCAGATTCATATTTTGACGGTTCCATTGCTTCTGGAACGTCGAGTATAATTTTTTTGCATATGTGGTTTGTGTACGGGGTTTTAAACGAATCTCGAGGGTCCTTTCAATGCTTTTTGGCTAATATTATTTTTGGTGCTGCAGTGTTCGCTTAAGAGGAATTAACCTGATTCGCTCTAGTGATGATCGCTTAAGCGGAACCATGTTTACAAATGCGAGATTGGTCGTTTAGACGGGGTTAACTTTAGCGATGTTCGCTTAAGCGGAACCTGATTCGCAAAAGTGAGACCCCCAGCTTTTGCGGGGTTCGCTAAGCGGAACCTGGTTAGCTCAAGCGACACCTGAGAAGGTTTTGCTGCCATTTCAGGGTTTAAGCCTCATTTCACCATTTTTGAGTTATCGGAGCTTTGGGAGGCGATTTGGACTAGGTTTTCGAGTAAAATCTTTTGGGTAACGATTCTTAACTCTAAATCTTCAATTACCCATTAATTGTTTATGGATTTATGTTTTCAAATAAAGCTTTTGAAATGAGAAATTTGGGTTTATCTTCAAGAACCCAAGAATTTAATTAGTAAAATAGTGATTTTGAAGTGGTTTTGATGAAATTATTTTCCCTAATGAGTTCTTAAAGCCTTGAATAATGTCTTCAAATATTGTTTTCTGGATTCAAACCTCCAGTTTAATATTGGTTTGGAGTTGTTTGACTCATTTCTCTATATATTTGAGGTAAGAATTGTTGTTACCGATGGGTGATTGTGAATACTTGATTATTTTAGATTGTTTGACCTTAGAAGTGAATCAGAAGGGGAATGCTCAACTCTTGGAGTGACTGTTTATTGATTTAAGGCAATTGGCTTCCTAAACTTTGTATTCTAGTTGAATTCGTATACTTCCTTTGTTGCTTGTGTGCTGGGAGTAATGTGGATGAGGTGAAGGATTAATTTGTCCACTTGTTACATCTAAATGAATAAAAAAGGGTTGAAATGAAAAAGGCTATGTGTTGAACATGATGATGTGAGTTGCCTTAATGTAACCCTTGTTGATTGATTGATGAAATGCTTGAAAGCATGAATATGGACTTAAATTATGCAAATTGTTGTCTCTTCGTATGGTGTGATATTTCTTGCGTGCATTGATTGTGAACACTGTGATGAGTTATGATGCCGAGGTTTTTGCCAACGAGTACTATGATGCCGAGGTCTTTTGCCGGCGAATGTTATGATGCCGAGACCTTTGCCGGCGAGTGTTATTATGCTGAGGTCTTTGTCGACAAATGTTATTAAGCCGAGGTCATTTTCGGCAAGTGTGACTAGACCAGGTCATTTCTGATGAGTGTTATTATGCCGAGGTCGTTGATGGCAAGTGATATTGTGCCAATGAGAAATGGTTTCGACTAGAGATTTGATTATGTGACTTTATACCTTGATGCTTATGCGTGACTTGCTTGATACTTGAGATTGATGTACTTGTCTTATGTGACTAAAATACTTGACATTGAGATTGACTTATTAGATTAGTTTGATTGTTGAATTGTGAAGATTGAACTGTGAGTATTGGGCCTTGTGTGCCGTGTATTGTAGAATTGCTAGGTTTGGCTGATTTCTATGCAGGTTGTAGTTTGAAGAGGTTCGGTTGGTGAGTCGGGGGCATTCGTTTTCTAGCTAGTTGCTTTATGTTTAGTAGGTTGCTTGTTGGGTAACATGTTGTTGGTACTCACCCCTTGCTTCTACACTTGTGTAGGTTCCGAGCCCGCACCAGTGTGATCTTCTCCTTCTTCTCCTGACAGTCGAGACTCGTGAAGGATTTGAGACGTAGTTGCTTGTCATCCTGGCAGACCCTTCTTTCCTTTTCTTTTTAAGCTTTGTTCTACTTGAGAAACAAAGACTCAAACTTGTATTTATCTTTTGAATTCTGTATTTTCATTCGGGGTTTGTAAACGTGACAACTAGGTTTTGGGGTATTGTTTAGAATGAATAAGTTTTCCACCTTTGTCTTGTTCTGTTTCATTGCATTTCCGCCTTTTCTTTCGTTTTCGTAGGGTTGAGGCTGACTTATCTTGGTGGGAATATACAAGTGTCATCACGTCCATTTTTGGGGCGTGACACAATTATAATAGACGGTTCAATAATTTCACATATTTATTCACACAAGCATCATTACTCAATCAATAAAAAATATAGACTATGTCCGAAGACCAATCGATATATTATACAACTCATATCACATATAAGGGACTATGCAAAGTCTAACTCCAAATAAATCTTTAGTTATCAGAGTTTCTTTTCCGGTCTTAAAGTAACTAAATCACATTTATCAATTTAAAGAAATTTCTCAATCAAGCTTGACATAATTTATATATTAAGACTAACCCCTTCTGACTTAATTTTGTTTCTTTCTTTTTCATGCTTTATCCCTACAACCCATACCACCTCATGAAAAATCTTGATGAAAACCTTACAAAACATAAATGAACAAAATTTTAAAAAAATCCACAACACCAGTTTTTTTTTCTTTTTAATGACCCTTGAGGGGGTCAGGGGCATAACAACACCTCCAAGGCCTTATCATAAATAAAAAGCAAAATTACAAGGAGGGGGGCGTAAACCTTACCTCCACCTATGGTGGTTCTGAGTTAGTTATCCTACTAAGGTTAACCTACTTGTCCCCACACCAGTTTTGAATAACTTTATAAAAACATGAAAAAAAATATATATATGAATTTACTTTTTTCAAAATAATATATATATATATATATATATTTTGAAGAGCATGTTGTATATCTCATACACATTCAGGCAACTTCAAACGAAATGATTTTTGATAATTTCTATGTTAGCTTGACTAAATTGAGTCCATTGGTAATAGGTAGCTACTAGCTTTTCAGTAAAGTTTTAATTAGCCTTTTATTCAATCACCCTAACTAGTTTATCAAATTAGTAGAGTTTGATGTTTTAGTTTACTATGTGAAAAATCAGATCTGAAATCAAATTTATTTGCTAAATTTTGATTGAAATAAACGTTAATCTTGTATTTGAGCTTAAATTATTGATTTTAAGCATTGTTTCATCACTTTTGGATGGAAGAAATTAAGATGAAAATTTGGACTCTATTAAAGCTTATTTGAAGCTTCCTGATATAATAGTCGGTACTTTTTTTAACTCAAAAATCGTTGTTTAAGAATTATTTTTGCCAAAAATGTCTAATATCCTCAATTAATTAGACACTTTACACACTATTCCAAGAGTATAATATACATTACATTATGTTTTTGCTGATTATAAAAGAATGTCAAAATACCAAAATGACATAGTAAAAGTCTACTACGAGTGTCTAAAAGGTACAAAGCTTACTTGGTAATTTCTTTACCGTATAGTCATTACTTTTTTTTTTCGATTGGGGGAGGGGGTTGTGGTGTTTTAGAGAAGCTGGTTTTATTCTACTTTTTATCGTTGAGTTTTTGAGTTTTTTCCTATGGTTTGGACCTTGTCCGCGCCTACGAGGATAAGATTCTTCACACATAAGCATGATAAACAAGTTGAATGACTATATTCTATGTGAGAAATATATTTACTTAATAGCTAAGAATTCAATTTTGGTCACTCACTATTATCCAAATAAAAATATTCCTTATTACCCATAAAGTAATCAATCCAATGGCCATGCTCCACTCTAAGGTTCTTTTTATTTAAAATAATTTTCCACCCTTTTAAAAGCTAGTACTAGTAGTTATAAAAAAAGGTGATCAAGAAGAAAAGCAAAATATGTATACTAAAGAAACCCTCCAAACCCAAGCACCTAGTAAACTAGAAAATTAAGTGAAGAAACTATGTATAGATTTAGCAACACAGTAATAGGTTTCTTGAATTTATTCACACTATTAGCATCAATTCCAATCATAGGTGCTGGATTATGGATGGCAAGGAGTAGTACAACATGTGAGAAATTCCTCCAAACACCACTCTTGTTCATAGGTTTCATAATCCTCATAGTTTCATTGGCTGGTTTCATTGGAGCTTGTTTCCATGTTGCATGGGCACTTTGGCTCTACTTATTTGTCATGTTGTTCCTCATAGGGGCATTGATGGGGCTAACTGTTTTTGGTTTTGTGGTAACAAGCCAAGGTGGTGGAATGGATGTGCCTGGTAAAGTATATAAAGAGTATCATCTTCAAAATTACTCACCATGGCTAAGGAAAAGGATTAAGGATCCTCAATATTGGGTCACTATTAGAGCTTGTATTTTGGGTTCCAAGACTTGTGCTAATGTTATTACTTGGACTCCATATGATTATCTTACCAAAGATTTGACTCCTATCCAGGTATGTACTAGTCTCTAGGAACGTGCCTTGAATGTTAACCTCTGACTATTATAAACATCATATCTAAAGATAATAAACTTTTTGTTATGTCTTGGTCATAAAACATCGTTTCACCTTACCGAGGACATATGACCATAGATTGGAGGGTGTGAGAGTCGTAGATAAGGGTAGATAATTAATAGGTAGTAGAGAGTTATCTTGCTTCTGATTTTTATCGTCATCTGTTGTTTATGGTGTTTCGATTATTTTACTATTTTGTTGTTGTTACTGTTTTCCTATTAGTTGCTATTTGTTTCCCATTTCATACCTTCTTTGAACTATGTATATGTATATTGATGATTACATGATAAGTATTTACACTAGTATTGGTGAATATTAGCTACATCCAAGAAACAAATTAAAATTTTTCTATATTTTGTTTATTTTTATTTTTTTGGTTGTTGTCTTCTCTTTTAATTTGTTGAGACTTGAGAAGAAAAATCTTTTGCCTCTTTCCTTGTTGCTAGTATGTTTTTCTCAATATTCTCTACTGGGTGATGGGGCGGAGGCGATTATATTCCAATATTATACGATTTAAAGTAGATCAAGAATATTATCACCCATCATAGGCCATAGCTAATCCAGAATTTTCACTAACGGATTTAAAAAATAGATCAAGAATATTAAATCATTAAGTCAACCTTTATATTTGTGTTTAGAAAATTCAAAATCTACACATAAAAATTAAAAAAAAAAACTTATATATACAATATAATTTTTGACCTAGGGGATTCTGGTGAACATCCTCGACCCCTTTAAACCGGCCCCTAGTAACTAGTATGTATAAAGTGTAAGCGCATTATCTGATTAGAATAATTATATATATTTGCAATTTTACAAGTTCAGTGGACATAATTGGAATTTGATAATATTTACTCCATCTGTCCGGCTGTCTCACTTTATAGGACTTATTTTCTTTTTTTTATTAGTCCAAAAAATGATACTTAAGTAAAAATTTATCTTCAAAATGTTTATTTACTCTTGATAAATGATTTCTAACTATATAAATATCTATGACCATATATTTCAAAAGTCTTTCTGAATTGACAGTCAGGATGTTGCAAACCACCAACAGCATGCAACTATGGATTGACAACAATGACACAAGAGGCAGATTGTTACCAATGGAACAATGATCCAAATTTGTTGTGCTATGAGTGTGATTCATGCAAAGCTGGAGTTCTTGAAGATGTGAGAAGGGATTGGCAAAAGATATCAGTTCTTAATATTGTCATGCTTGTCTTACTCATTGGAATTTATTCCATTGGTTGTTGTGCTTTTCAAAATACCAAGAGGGCTGTATCTGATTACCCACATGGTGAAAACCGTATGTATAAAGTCCGACCCAGATGGGATTTCTACTGGTATGTCTTGTCACCTACCTTCATTTACCAACATTGCAATTTACTGCAAAATAGTATTATGTTTTCGAACTTGAAAATACTCATCTCTGTCATCTTTTATGAACTTGCAAAAAAATATTCATTCATGTCATTATTTGTTAACTGAAAAAAAAATCGATTTTGCAAAATCATTTTTCACACGTGGTCAATTATGATTCGGTCACATCATTAATTAAATTAGTTTTTAAAAGGAAAAGACTCAAATATGTAGTATATAACTTTGAGACTAAGCTCATCTATGTCATTCAATTAAAGATTTGGCTCATCTTATGTCATTTCAGTTAACAAATAATGACATGGATTAACCTTTTCTCAAACGGAAATGATATAATTAAGACAAACTTTTAACGAATGACATAAATAAGCCTTTTTTCCAAAGTTTGATAACATATTTGAGTCTTTTCCCTTTTCTAAAAAATACTATTTCTGGTAAAACCACTGGAATTGTGATGATCTTGTAGAAACATAAAAATTTCTAAAACTGTTTTTAAATATAACAACAATATGAAGACCCCTCTAAGGGGATATTTATATTCAATGGTGACATTATATTGGTTTAACTTTATTGGTATTTTGTTTTTTGGTTGATAGGTGGAGATGGTGGCACGACAGGAGACATCAGCTTTATTAGACCAAAATATGGCACTTCGTTTGGTGCACATATCGTTTTCTAAAAGCAACATAACATCAAAAGTGATGCTAATTAGTATTCTCTTTGTTTTCTTTCAATCCCAACAAATATTCCTTGCAGGGTTTTTTCCACAGCTTGCTTTGATCTCCTTTTCTGTACAAAGAAAAAGATTTTACTACTTTATTTCACATTCTACGCCTTCCTTTTCTACCTTTTTATGTTTACTCTAGCCTTTTCATTTTTGCAAATAAAAATTAAAGTATATTGGTACATACATGCAAATTTAAAATAGTTTTGGGAAATGTATGCCTCAATCTTCAAATTCAAATCTCTTTAAGGGATCGTTTGCTAGGTGAGATAAAGGTGGATAATTTCAGATTTTATCATGGGATATTCCATCTTATCCCATTCAACTTAAGAATATTTTATCTCATCTTCTAGGTGTGATAAATTAATTTAGGAATTATAATCTAATACTATAATCTCAAGATAATTTAATAATCGTAGTAGAGTTTAATGCAATGGTCACAATTAATGATGGCAAATGGGTAAAGGATGAATATGATTTGGACAGATTAAAATTGAATTGAGTTAATGTTGGTCTTTATGCATTTTAATATTAAAATACTAAGTACATATGTTAGTGGTATAAGTTGACAAGAATGTGGTCATTATTTTGGTGTAACTCTTGTAGCCACTATTGCTATGATCTACCACTACGATCCACCCATTATTCTACCTCATTATACATTGTAACTTATGTAACCTTTAGACCACTTATTTACCTACATTATTATCCACATTATTCTTATTCAATACAAAGAAGAATTTCACCCATATAAATAGTGGTGTTTCTTCCTTTGTGAAGTGTATGTCAAAAAAGAGGAGAAGTGTGAAAAATATTATAGTGTATAGTGAGGTAAATATAGTGAAAGAGAGAGTTGAGACAAAATGTGGTGCCTAGTCCAGTCCCCTTGGATTTCAAGGTTTCCTTTAGAGCTTGAAAGGAACTTAGGTGATACAAAGATTCTAAACTCCTGTTTGATATGCAAATCAAATCTTCTACTTTGACACAGTCTCTATGTGTATAACCTACACTCAAACCTTTCTTTTTCTTTTCTTTTTCAACTGTACACTCAAGAGAATACAAAACTTTATTAAAGACAAAAGTAGAAAACAATACACGTTCAGGTGAAGTGCGTACTCACAACTAAAGCTAAGGGAGGTTTATATAGATCAATTGATTTCTCTTGTAAGGAAAATCCAAGGGTATTTCTTTCGATCAAGGAATTTGACGATTCCTTGATTGAGGTTGATTTGATGATTTATGTCCATATTAGATATGTGCATGAGCAAATCGATTTTCTTCCTTGTGATAGCTTCTCTTAATGATCTTCACACGACTTTGATTGATTTCTTCTGTCATGATTCAAAAATAGACGTGACGTCACTTGTCTATTTCCACCAAGACAAGTGCGCCTCAACCCAATAAAATGAAAGAAAAATAAAAAAAGAAACCAGAACAAGATATAAGCGAAAAATTTATTCATTCTATTATAACTCCAAAATCTGGTTGTCACATGTACAAGTCATTTATACATAAAGGGCAAAATTTAAAGATGATTGCAAGTCTCAAGTATTTGTTTCTCATATAGAACAAAGCATAAAATAAAGAACTACAGGGCCCGCTGGGATGACAAGTAACTACCTCTCAACAGTCCTTTGATAGACCTCGGAAATAGGAGGAGAAGAGCAATCACACGGTACGGGACTCATATCCTATATAAGTGTAGAAGAAAGGAGAGAGTACCAAACAACACGGTACCCAACGAGCAACCTAATAAACAAGACAAACTAGTTAGAAAACGAGTATTCCTTTTATCCCAACTGAACCTCCTCAAACTACAACCTGTATAGAAATCAGCTCAATATAATAGTTCTACAATACACAGTTCACAAGGCTCAATAATTACAGTTCAATAGTCAGAGTTCAACAACCAACACGTATCAAGTATGTCAATCGCAAGTAACAAGTAGATCAACCACAAGTAACAAGTAGGTCAATCATAAGTAACAAGTAGGTCAACCACAAATATCAAATATATCAAATCATAATAGTCAACTCTTGCCGGAACCATTTCCCTTTGGCACAATATCACTAGCCAGAATCATTATCCATCAGTTTTATATCACTAGCCGGAACCATTTCCCATCCGATTTACATCACATCACTGGTTGGAACCATTTTCCATCGGCTTTACATCACATCACTTACCGGAATCAATTTCCATTGGCTTTATATCAATCACTAACCAGAACCATTTTCCATCGACTCTATATCACATCACTAGCCGAAACCTTTTTCTATTGGCTTTATATCACTAGTCGAAACCATTTCCATCGGCTTTATGTCACTAGTCGAAACCATTTCCCATCGATTTTATATCATATTACTAACCAGAACCATTTCCATCGGCTTTATGTCACTAGTCGAAACCATTTCCCATCGATTTTATATCATATCACTAACCAGAACCATTTCTCATCGGCAATTCACAAAGCATGATAATCAACACACCTTTTCTTTAAGCCCCTCTTTATTCATTAAGATTAGTCAAGTGGAACAATAATTCCATCACCTCATTCTCAATGCTTCCCAATACACAGAATGAAGGAAAATATACGATTCTACTATATTACAAAGTTTAAGAGATCACTTGCCTTAATTCAATCAAACAATCAACCCACGACTTGAGTCTTCCTTTTCCGAACAATGTCCAAAGCCACACAATCTAATTCAATCAAGTAATCACAATAAGATTTTGGAAATAACAATACCCAATTCACACTCTTTGAAAATAGGTCATTCAACTCAAAAACCAAATTCTGAAAAGGAAGTTTGAATACAAAAATCTTTGCTTAAAACATCATCCAAGACATTCGGAACTCATTGGTAAAAACTATTTAGAAAAAGGACTTAAAATTACTTCACAATCACCATTTTAGTTAAGAACTCAAGTTCTTGAAAAATCTTGTCATTTTCCAATTAAAATCTCAAGTTTTGATGTTAAAATCCATAAATAATCGAAAGGAAATGAAGTTTTAGGGTCACAAAAGCTTACCCAAAATATTTAGCACAAAAAATTTCTTCAAAATTGCCTCTAACGGTTTTGCCAAGCTAAAAAAGGGGAAATGGGGCTAACCCCCAACATTTCGAACCAAAAACCCCTCTCTAATGTCGCAAAAGCAACTCAAGTTCACAAAAGCAAACCACGTGAAAAAGGCGCCTCTCGTAAAAGCAAAGCCCTCTTCGCTTTTGTGAAGTTTGCTAAAGCGAAGCACTTCTCGCTTCTGCGAAGGTCACTTAAGTGGCTGATCTTTGCAAAAGTAAGGCCTGCAGACACCAGCTAACACAACCAACTTTATAACATTGATAGAACCCTCGAGATTTGTTCAGAATCCTATACACACAGATAAAATATACAAATCTATTATATTCAATGTTCCAAACACAATAGAACCATTAAATTGCAAGTTCAAGGTCTCATTTAACTTGAAAGTCATGAAAGCCAAAAGGAATGAACATAACACCTAAAAAGACCAAAACAAGACTGGGACCTCAAAAATTCAACCAAGACCTCACCTAGGCCTAAAATCACTCCTCGAAATCCAACGAAACTCTTGGAATTCCGATTGGAGCATCTGAATTCTAAATGTTGATCAAAGTCAACCTAAGGGCTAAAATTCTACAAATTTCCAACTTGGGACCTCAAATGCTCAAAAGGACTCTGAATCTAAAACTGACAACCCTCATACATCGATATCCTCATTTCGAGATTGATGGAATCAACAGAGTTCCATTCTGACACTCGAAACTCCAAAGAACTCCAAAAATTACTTTTTAACAACTTTAGCCATTCAAACTCAAAACTTATCAAATACACAACTTTTTACTCAAAGTTTGAAATCAACTTTCAAAACTCAATCACAAAAGACTCTGGGTCAATATCGGGAAAAAATGATAAATTTGCAAAAATTACCAAAAATGACCAATCGGGTCATTACATCTTCTTCTTGCTGGTTGAGTTGATCTTTGTGTCATTCTTGATTGCGTCCTAATTTATCTCCAGATTTTTCTTGATTGATTGTCCTAGTCAGATACTAGGATTGTGGCTATCTTGACTTGATTCTGTTGAATTATATGTGGTCCTTGATTGATGGCTTTCCTTCATTGCGGTACTCGGGTACTTTAATTTATTTGCTTTCCTTCTTTGTGTTGCTCGGGCACATCTCAATAATTTTCTACAAAGATTCTGCTTATGTGCTCCATTATTACAACATTTACAAAGTTTTAATAGGTATAGCTTGTCAATATATTGTAATGTATTTTTAAAAAATATTCTAATAGTTATAATGCAATAATACCTTAGTTTTGTGTGCAGGATTTTTGATGGCTAATTTTGAAGACAATGTAATGGTTGCTTTGTATTGGGATGATGAAATAATAACTTAAATGAACGGATTCAAATATAACAAATGTGTTAGAATGATTGTTAGCATGTCTATTCTGGCCAACTACGTTGAATTAATTGAAATGTTGCATGAGAAAATGGGGATTGATGGTGAAAATATTCAAGTAAATATTTCTGAAAAATATCAATGCTCATTTCAAGGTAACATTACAGGGTTCATTGAATTCAAAATTGAGAATGCCCAGTCTTTTCTACAATTTTTTATCAAATTTTTTTTAATAAGATAAATGTTTTAGAGATGTACGTAGATCAATAAATCAAGATAATCTATTTCAAATGAATGGTCAGCATGATTATCATATGAATTTATTGGCTCAAAAATATGAATTTTCCACAATCAGTCAACCTCATTTTGCATATAGTGTAACATATGGTATCCATCAATCATTTGGTGCAGATCCTAACGAGCATAGATATCGATCATTTGATGAAAGCTCAAGTAGTCAAAGACATATTGAAAGTAGCCACAACCAATATGAAATCTCGTAGAGTAATTTTATATATATATATATATATATATATATATATATATAAACTTAGTCTATTTAGTAGCACGAATAATTAATTATTTACATTTATATATTTCATAAAATTAATTTATTTTTTTCTAGAGTAGATGAAGCTACCTTTGATTTTTGTAATGATGCACATGCTTGATGAAGCGATGAAAATTTAGAGGAATATGAACCTTCAGAAGATGATGGAGAGAGTAAAACCATTGAAAGTGAATTTGATGAAAATACTAAAGATTTAACTCAAAATGATACAGGGTAAATCTTCAAAATCAATTTGATTAGGATATATCTAAAATGCAAAATCATGATATATCCTACTTTACAACATTGGAGAATGAGGAGTATATTTTTATCTCTACACGTGAATCTAAGATGAAATGTTATTTTGTTTGGTAAAGGATGTCAACAAAAGATTAAGAAACAGATATGTGGTTTAGCAACAAAGATAAGTTGAAATAGACTATTTAAAGTTTAAGCCAAAATAAAAAATTCAAGGTTGTAATATCAACCAAGAGTTTATGGACTGTGAGATGCAGATTTTATGAGTCATTGGGTTGTCTATGATTTCTTCGAGGTCAGAAGGTTGGAGGTAGCCTTTAAATGATACGACAGTATTTTGATAATTATAGATGTGAAACTAAAGGGCTTACGACAGGCCACGCTAAATTGGATACCAATTTAATTACATTTTGTTTCTAAATCAAATACGTAAAAAATCCAAATTATTTGTAGTAGATGTCATTTCTAAGGTTGATGAAAAATTTGGTCATCAAGTAACATATAGAAAAGTGAGGCATAGATGTCAACGTGCATTTACATTAGTATATGGTGCTTTTCAGAAATCATTCAATGAGCATCCTAAGTTTTTTTTGTACCTTTTCAGTACTCTAATCTTGGATCAGTTGTGGAATAGAAACACGAAGAGTCAATGAGTTTGCCAGAGGTAAAAACTTTCAAGTATATATTTTGGGCTTTTCCATGCATTAATGGATTCCGAACTTGTCGTTTGTTATTTCAGTAGATGAAACCCATATGTATGATAAATAAGAGATAAAATTGTTACTTATTGTTGGAGTTTATGAAAATAATTACATTCTTCCTCTAGCATTTGCTACTGCTGACAAGGAGTCGAAAGAGGCATGAAAAAGATCTTTTAAAAAACTGAGTTCTCATGTTATAAGGATAAAGAAAATATATTAATTATCTAATTAAAAAAAGGATAAAGAAAATATATGTATGATCTTTGATAAGGTAAAATGAATTTTGACTAGTTTATCAAAGTTGTGGCAATTTCAGGAGCCTCGGGTCTTCCATCGATTTTTGTCTAAGGCATAGGGATGACAATGAGGAAAGGACAAGGCGGGGTGGGGCAGGATAAATTCTTAACGGCACATGATAGTAGGTGGTGGTGTAAGTTGTGATGGTGTAAGTTGTGATGACGGAATTTATTAGTAGTAGGAATTGACTATAGTGGTAATAGTGGATGATAGTGGTGGTGGAGATGGCGACGACTATAGAAATGGTGGTTGCGGTGGCAGTGGCTATATAGACAGTGATGGTGGCGACAATGGATATGATCATAATGATGGAGGAAGCAAGTGTGGTAGCATGTGATACTAGTAGTTCGCAACGATGGTGGTTGTGATGAAAGATGTGGTAGACGATGGTAGTGATGGTGGTGGTGATGACAAAGTGGATAGTGATGGTGAAACGACCCCAAAAATGCCCGAAAATGTGCTTCGGAAACACCTATAATTGTAATTTCCATATATCTCAAAATCCGTGCATGATTTCGGAAATTCGACTTCATATTCTTATTCAGGGGGTCAAATTGAGTGGG